>APFE030056234.1:155396-165591 GCA_000404065.3 Pinus taeda | reverse complement strand
ATCTGACATGATGGTACACCCTGTTCTTGCCCATGAGTTCTTGAACTCTTGCAAATACTCATTAATGGATTGAATTTCATTCTGCAAACGAAACCCCTTTGAAGCCTTTTCCAGCAACATGTATGGCATCAAACATAGGCTCATAATATGGTGAACGAGCAGCATTAAAGGGGATATCAGCATCATACCACCATCTAGCTATGTACTCACAAGCAGTCTCCCTCAATTCTTTCTTCCAATGGTCATCTAAAGTGGGCTGCATTTGAGTTTTACTAACTTCAGGACCATGTGCATTTGATGGAGAGGAGGGAGTGAAACAACTTTTGATAGTCACATCACCCTTTTTCAGTCTACCCTTTCCCTTATCTTGAACAGAACCAAAAGAGGGAGGAACATATCGGAAAGGGTTGGATGTATCAGTTTGAGGGATAGAGGAAGAACCCTCAAAATCATAACGGGGATTGGTAGCCATCATTTTTTGTATCTCCCTCTTCCTCCCAATTTCAGCCTATAGGTCTCTTTGCCTAGCCTTATCTTCTTTAAATTCTCAAAGCTGGCCAACAATTGCTTCCTAATCTCCCCAATTTTTGGTGAGGTACATGGGGTAATTTGGCCTCTAATCCCTGCCAAGTGTTGTTTCAGCCTATTAATGCCCCTAGGACCTTCCTTAATTTTCCTATGGCAAAATTTGCATTGCATTTGACTATCAACTATTTCAACATATGCCCAAGCAGGATCTCTTGCTCTAGGAGCCATTTTTTGACTAGGAAATGAAAGCAAACAATCTGAAAATGAAGAATCAAAAAAAAAAAAACATTGATTCGATGTTCATTTCTTTGACAAAAAACACTCTCTAAGCTTTCTAAATATGCACCTAAAATTTACTAAGCAAAAACAGATTTATAGAGGTGAAAAAAAATACCTCCAGGCACAAACTGCCTCCTCAAGCTTGCACCAAGAATCAACTCCTCAATGCTGCTCCAAATGGCTGCCCAAGAAGCTCCTCACTCCAGCTACAATGCTCCTCCAAGACTCCTCACTACTGCTCCAAAAACAAGCTCAAGAACTGCTCACTAACTCTCAAAGAAGACTCTCACTCAAATGCACAAGATTGTTGTGAGAGAATGAGAGCACTTGAGTGTGTTAAATAGAGTTTGGGAGGGGGAAATGGACCCCAAATGACATTTAACTTATTCACACAACACCTTGGAGTCCAAAACAATCAGCAAACACCAAAAAAATTCATAAAAAAATTGATAAATTGTTGTTTAACTTGGGTTACGGGCCGTTGTGAGTGACTCGACCGAGTCATGGCTGACTCGGCCAAACGAGCCGTTTCATGGGCCGAGTCAATCCGGAGGGCAGCGAAACGGTTCAACTCGGTCGTTTCGATATCGAAATGGCCGTTTTTTTAAACTATGCATTGTTGTTACACTGAAGTCATCATTACTACTTGCATTACCGAGGCCATCATTATGACCCTTAATTCTATACCACAGCTATACCTTCATCAGAATCATTCTTGCTCCTTCGTATAACAATTTCAGAATCATTCCTGCTCCTTCACATAACAATTTCTGCATCTTCACTATAACAACAAGATATATATATATATATATATATATATATCTGAGAACTGTACCAAGGTCTTTCATCAAAATTCTGACCTTGAACCTATTACGATCATGAACAAGATCATGATTACCATCGTTCAAAATATAAGCCAAGACAGAGTGTCACTGTGAGATCTCCACATATGCTGAGATCATGACTGCATCTATATGAATGCCAAGACCGTGTGTTCTTATGAGATCATTGTTGTGCTGAGACAATGAGTGTATCTTCTCCATGTTGGGACAGTGATTAGCGCAATGATCTTTGTCATTTTATCTATACTGAGATAGGGGCATTCTTGCATTGAGATTGTCATCATAGTTAGGTCGAGACTGCTTCCTATAATGCGAATTAGATCCTTGTACCCATCCGAGAGAATCCGAAGTGTTTGTGCTTCTTCACTTGCTTGAGATTGTATCTTGTTCGAGACTGTGGCATCTAAAGTGTAGAGGTATGTCCAAGATTCCTCTACCTGCATCTCATGCCTACCCATGATCTCCTTCTTGCACCTCATACCCATCCAAGATCTCCTTCCTGCACCTCATACCCATTCGAGATCTCAGACGAGAATCCGAATTTTGTGCTTGAGATTTGCGGATACCCTAGCCACATATAAATTGTGGTTGCTCCTTGCAAATAAGCCAATGTGTTAAGTAAAACATTGTGTCTCCTCATTCTAAGTCGACATGACATTTAAATATATATATTGAGGCTGACATGATGTTTTCTTCAACATTTTGCTTGTTGCCTTCTATAAGAGGATGATGCTTGTCTTTGGAGGGCTTCTACACACTTTTAAAGACTTGAGTACATTACACATAGCCTCGTGAAGAGCTTCTTTATACATGACATGACTCTTTGACATATTAATAAATCCTAAAGACATCAAGAAGAAGTATGTGACCTAATGACACTTCTTGTTCATGAAACCCATGCAGCGAGGCATACAAAAATAGATTTATTCTCTTTTATTACATCATTTACAAAGATCATGTCATTATGAAGACCGAACCTAGTTACAATTTTTTCAACAACCTGCAGGCATGACTCTATTTTATCAAATACAAGCATACATACCTCATTTACCTTTAGTGCATCTAGACTTCCTTCAGCAACTTCCTTGATTGAAGGAACTTCAATCCCTTGTCTTGCTTTACTTCTTTTGACATCATACCATCATCCCATGAATTCTTACAAGTCGGAATTCTTGATGAAACACTTGTTTCCTTTTAATCGATGTATCTTTCAATGAAGACTTTAACATACGATCTTGAGTATCCTCATCTAGCAAATGTTTCCTTTTGATGTATGATGACATTTTCTTCATAAGTACCACTTATGCTTCTAATGAGGTTACCAAGAGCTATATCCTTCTATAGGTGAATGTCATAGACTTCTTAATTCAGTTATCTTTCATGCTTCTCTATGATGATGTCAAGAGCTCTTACTTTCAATGCTTCTATGATGCCATGATGCATCTTATCATGCTCCTTAGTGACTCATGAAAACTTTGAAAACATAAACTTGAAAAGAGCTAGGTGAGGAAGACTATCTCAATCATAGTAGAGATCTTTTACTTCCTATTTCTTGGATTTCTTCTTTTCAGCTTCCTCCACTACTTCGATGATATGGGTTTCTTCTCTTCCTCTTTTGCTATTGTCCTTATTGAGCTTAGGTCAATCTCTCTTGTATTGTCCATATTCTTGACATTCATAGCATTGAACGTTAGTTATATTCTTCTTCTTTTCCCAAGGACCAAATTTTCCAAATTTTTCTTTGCTTTTTGTCATTGTAGCATATGCTTGATTTTGCTCATTTGATCCTACATCAATTTTTGCCTTCAACCTGTTTTCTTCAATCTTGCATAGTGACGATAAATCCTTGAATGGAGTAGCTTCCTTTTTCCCATAAATGCTTGATGTAAAGTTACCCCATTCTTATGGCAGTGCATTTAGTATTATGATAGTCATCTCCTTGTCAAACATTAATTCTCCCAGATCTTGAAGTTGGTCCCTTATTTCAAATATCCTCATAAAGTATGGGGCTATTCCTTCTTCTTTTGATATCTCTAGCTTGTAGAGTTCTTGTCTTAACAAGATTATTTCACCTGCAATGCTTACGGAAAACAACTCTACCAGTTTGTCATGTATTTCTTTTGAAGTTACAAGTTTAGATACATAGGGAATGATGGGATCCTTGATGGATTCTATGAGAAACCTTTAAGCCCTTACTTCCCCTTTCATATATCTTGCAAGTGCTTAAGCATCTTCTTTTGAAGGTTTGGTGATTGAGCCTTTAACATGTCCCATGACCTCATTTTCTATGAGATTCAGATCTGTCATTTTCTTCCATGAAAGAGAATTTGAAGCCCCAACCGATTTGTTGCTTTCCTTGCAAAAAGACATTTTGAAAGATTCAGATCTAGACATAAATCAACTTACTTGTGAAGATGCTTCTTCCACTTGTTGCCTCCTTGAATTTGATGATGATATACATAATAGAAAACTTCTCCTTGATGAAGATAGTTTCCTTCAAGAGTGATCGTTGGCTCCAAAGAGAGGGAGATCACCTTAGAACTTTTGATCATGATGACAACGTCCTTGTTGATGATAATGACAGTGTTCTTCATCTTGCTTCTCTTGGATGAGTACACTTCAAGTTACTTTAATTTGCAAATCTTTTCAACTTGAGTAGAGTTAGAGCCCTTGTGGTCCTTTTTCTTTGATGATGACTTGACCGAGGATCCCAAGACTTCTTCTAGTGTAGACTTCTTCGATCTAAGGTTTTGACACTTCCTTATAGCTTTTGACTTCAAAAATGCTTTTAGGATGAGATGATCTTCTAGATCTACTTTGATGCCCTTCTAGAGTTTTGGTCCTTGTGTTATCACTTAGAGAAAACCCTAGCTGTGGGTGAAAAACTCTAAGGTAACCACTAACCAATCTTTTGAATTGAAAGCTAGCCCTTTCAATTCGAAAGGGGATCCCTTCTAGAACTCAGTCAAAAGGATTGGTTATGTACTTAGCACAATGACTATATCTTATTTGGATCATCCAAAATTGGTTTGGAAAGGAAAGGTAAAACCATTGGGCATGGAGTCTTTTTGACAACAAGCTACTCGTAACAGAATATATGAACAAACTACAAAGGCAAGGTAGCAACAAATTTCTTAGACAACTCCTCATTCAACTATGATAGAAGCATATAGAAATAAATATCGCAAAGAAAGCAACTAGGTGAATTATGTGAATAATATTAAAGTTGAAAACATATAAGCAATTTGGCAATTCTAAATCTAAGTTGATAAACAAAATTCAGATTTAATAACTCAATTCCAAACGTAGAAGACTTATAAATCAGAGTGTGAAAAAAAAAAGAAATAACAAGCACTAGAAAAACATACAAGAAACCTATCACACAGGAATCTCTGTAAATCTGGACAAGTAACAGTGATATCCCTTTTTATTTACCATACACCTTATTAATAAAGTATATTTTTCACTCATCTTTTATTTTCCGTCTAGAGTTATTTGATCACATTATGGATTGTCCTAATATTATTTGACCTAAATATGCAACCTAGCTTGGTGGTAGTTCAAGCCAACTAATTTTGCCAGTTAAAAGTGGAATTAATATCACAATTTCTTGGCAATTGCACTCTATCTAAAATCTTTGGCTACAAAAACACGAACCTTTGATAGATATCAAGATCAAAGCACAAAGAGAAAGAGGGCATAAGTGAATAAATAAATTACCCAACAATCTAAAAATGCAAGGCCTTGAGAAATTACAATGAAATCCAAAGACTTTGGCTACGGTAAGAGTAGGGATCTTATGGATGGACCTACAAGTAGCTCAATCCCACCTCACAAGCTTGAAAAATAAATCAATTGCCTTAATACAAAGACACTCCCTTCCTATAGGGGTCATACTCACTTCCTCAAACTCTTTTGAGCTATTTTATGGGTAAAACCTTTGATTCATGAGTATGAACTACTCACCTACACACTAATGATTCAAACTCTCTTGTTGCATGATTTATCTCCATATATGGATCAATAGGTTGATATGCTTAAATGGGCTAACATGATCTTATCCAAGTATCATGAACTCATACTCATAGCTAGAAAGTCAACACACTGGATTTGATATCATCAACTCCACAAAGCATACATTACATGATTACAGTGAGGGCTCAAACTTCAAAGGGATGAAGAAATGTGCTATAGCAATGATAAGAGGGATGGGAATAGTCAATTTGGTGTAGCTCAAATGGCTAAGAGGAAAAGTTGTTTCCTCCAGCACCTAAGTTCAAATTCCAACATGTTTATCTTTCTAAGTCATGTGTTGTCGAGATGTTGACCTACCCTTGAGCCTTGAAGAATTTGATTCACCTTGGGTACCCTTCACAGAATAATGGGAAAATGCCCAACGAGTTTCACCACGAAATGTGTTATCCAAAATAATGTTAAATAAAAAACAAAACAAAAAAGTAGGATGGGGCATAAACTTGTTAGAATAAGTGAAAGGAGATGGAAAGAAATAAGCATAGGAATTCTTCTTGAATTTTGGGAATTTAAGACTTAAAAGAGTTGGCAAGGCAAGCAGAAGCACTCAAAACAGACAAAATCCTCATATGGTTCAAGGATACAAGTATCACCCATTGTTGAAATATTTCTTCATTTTGGTGTCAAGAATGAGTTTAGAATTAAAGGATATAATGGAAAGATTGGCTTAATCTCCTTTCCAAGGAGATTTGAGATGTTTGCATTGATATATATAGCACAACAATGGAGTTGTATGTGTATAAGGAGGGAGAAAAAAGGAAGTAGAGGTGCAATGCCGAAGCAAAGAGGGAAAAGCACTAATCAAGCGAAGCTCCCAATACAAATGGGAAATATAAAACAAATAAACCTAAAAAAATCGTAAGGACAAATTATTAAATATGCCAAGTCACCATGATAACATTGTTGCCTACGTAACTTAAGAATATGTAAGTAGCAATATAAGGACTATCAAGCTAGAAAGGAGACAAATAGGGTAGTTGGTTTCTCAACTTTGGTTTAACTACTGATCTTATGCATTGGCATCAAAAAAGCCATGTGTAGATTTTTGGGTACTACTCTCCCGATAATGTTATTTTATGAAGGAGGAAAAAAATATAAGAGACAATATATGCAGCAAGAATGGGTTAGGTATGAGGCTAGCAGAAGGCCTAACTAATTGATTCAAGATTATGAATCAAAAAATACGGATTTTAACATGTTGCCATGACAGAAATCCCTTTTAAGTGTTTAAAAGATAAAAATACACCTTAAAGAAGGGAGCAAACACCAAACAATTGGCATTAAATTTAGTATTCTGACAGTTCTACTTTCTAAATTTTTGGATATAATTACTAGATATATGGCACAAAGCAAAGTACAACATCTATAATCAGATCTATAATGCAACACTATTCTGTTGCAAGAGAAATAAACCTATTGGATGCAGCATAAAGCTATCGAATTATTGTTTCCTCGCGGGAAGTTAATGCATTTTCCCAGAACATTGCAGCTAATATTATATATAAAAATGTACGCTATAGATAACTACGATTCAGATCACTTTATTATGACAGTAAAAAGTGAAATTCCTAAACTTGGCCTTGTTTAAAATAGTTGTTTGACGGGACTGTTTTCTGACAAGACATTAGACAGAGTGGGAAACCATGCCAATACTGATGGACACCAAAGTTATCAAAAAAAAGGCCACTGTCCTAATGCATTGCAATATTCCAAGAAAGTAACTCTCTCACTACCAAGATTATCCCATAGAACAGCTTTCCAATGGTTCTAGCTAAGCTATAATATAATCTGGAACCTGGCATGCGACTAGTTGCAAATATTAGATCTACTTTTCTATATCCTAACCGCTAGATAGTCAACCGGTGGAGCAAACTTAATGGGTGGAACTATAGGTGGTGCTTCTCTGGCCTTTACCTTTGGTTTTTCGTTGCCCTACGATTCCCAATAAGAATCAAGGACACATTCCTAGGTTTTAATCTAGTAAAAGGAAAAAACATATTAATAATTATAAATTGATAAATAAAGCTATAACTTACTAATAACCATCTCTAAGGCCACCAAACTTCTCTTGGCCTGCAGTATCCCAGCAATTAAAACGAATCTTTCCACAATTTGTGAAGAAATCAAGAGGATGAACTTCCACGCCTATTGTCGCTGTTCAGAAATTAAAACAAGTGTGTCAAAATATAAAAATAGCATAATTGACATATTTGACCACAAACAATTACAGCATAAGACATACATAAATTTTATTAACTTCGCAAATAACCTAAAAAGATAAAATAGCAACAACTATTTAGCCAAAACCCATTTTATACAGCGAATAGTATCTAGGTTCAAATACTATAGCAATACATCCCGAACAGATACTGATAGGAAATGATTAAAGAAATACTTACGCTCGTATCTTTTTTCAAATTCCCCAGTAAGATGCCGTTTGACAAAAGTTGTCTTCCCTGCAGGGAAAACAAACAATATACATCTAAGTACTCGATGAAAATGAACAAGATGTTCGGTCGAATGAACTAGCAAATTGCATAAATGAGCTATTCAACTACAAAGACGATATCTCAATAACCCAACATCCTCTATGAAATATCTAATTAAATTTTCAATTCAATTCGATTTTGATCTTGAGAGAATAGATTCAAGACACCAACGGGCAAGGTATTTCATTTAAAAAGAAAAAACATCACTAAAATTATATAAACATTTAAAAAGAAAAACATTTAAATAGTGGAAACTATATGTATAAAACCCTTACCAGTGCCTCCATCGCCAACGATAACAAGCTTGAAATTTGGACAATCGACTTGTGGACCAGCAAAAGCCTGAGAATTAAATCCTCGGTTATTCCAAGAATGATAAAAAAGGAGACAAATGAATCCTGGAACAATAAAGTAAGATTCCCAAAAGGTTTACAATAAAACCATACAAGACATCGTAACTGGTTTGTGTATCTCTGGTGAAAATGGAGTTACTATTAAAACCCTAATCCCTTATTTCACAGAGTCAAAAATCTATACCCTATTTTCACAAAGCCGAAAACATCAGCCTAGCCAAGACTGATTGCACTTATATGAAATACAATGCTGCAAGCAAAAATAGAATAAGGAATGGAGATTGTGGTACCATGATTGAATCTCTTGATTGTTCAATGAAAATGTAGCAGAAACGCGTGCTCGCACGGACACACAGATGATAATATTATGCCTCTGCTGCAAATTTTCTCATATGAGAATGAGGTCCAACGAGACTCTTTTACAACTGGTGTAAGTGGCTTTCAATCAACGCGAGACCCTCCGCCGTCCGATCTACCCTCGCTTCCAAACGACGCCGCTCATCGGAATAGACACGTGTCCTCTAAAATTAAGGGGTTTCTGCTAGCTTAACTAGCACTAAACAAACGCATGGTTACCTATGTACATGTGATTTTCTATTGAAGTTCATAAACCTAGCGCTAGATGAGGTTATGGTATCGTTGGGTAGGGATTTTGTCTAGTGGTAGATAGTGGTAGATTGATGGGAGTTTTGTTACAGTGAGGGTTAACGTTTAAGATGTTTTTGGTATATGAAGTGTTATATGGTGATAGATAAGATAAGATAATTATAGTTATGTTTTAGAATGATTATATTATTTATAATTGTGCTAGAGGCGTTTTACAGTGTAGTATATGAGAAAGATGGTGTTATGTAATGTTACATTAAAAAATATTAAAAAATATATGTGTGTCGGTTAATATATATTGTATATGTTAAAGATATGTGTAACATTACTTAAAAAAAAAACATGTGTCGACTAACCTCAACCATATTAGATCTCAGTTTCATAATCTTTGTTGCAATACTGACCTTCCTAGCCTTTTACGATGCCAAAATTATAGTGAGCTCTCGAGGCTTCTCTCCAAGCTTTTTGAGCATAGGAATAAAATCTTAAATCAAACTAGATAATTTGTTTCTTTAGGTCCAAGAGACCAAATTTTGGTCTTAGTGGACGTTAACCACCACCACCACCATCATCATCATCAACAAACTCAGTTTTGAAAACAATATACATACAATTTAAAAATAGATCGATTAGCTTATTCATCGAATAACAAAGAAAATTAAGGGGGAAGAGAGAGAGTGACAAGGGAGAGATGAAGACGGAATGAGGGAGAGGGGAGATGAGGGAAGAGAGAGAAAAGGAGATGACAAAGATAGGGAAAGAAGAGGAAGAGAGAGACAGAGAGACATAGATATGGAGGGGGGAGAGAGGAGAAGAGAGAGAAGGAGAGGGGGAGGGAGATAGTGACAAAGTTAGAGGGTGGAGAGAGAGTGTGCATATGATGGGGGAGAGATGGAGGGAGGTGGGAGAGAAGGGGAGAGAGAGGAAGGAAAAAGAGAGAGGACTTGAGAGAGGAGAGAGAGGGGGAGAGAGAGATGGAGTTGGAAGGGGAAGAAAGACATAGAGAGAGAAAGGTGGAGAGGGAGTGACAAGGGGGAGATGGAGAGTTTGTGTGTGTGTGTGTGTG
>APFE030056234.1:131666-155213 GCA_000404065.3 Pinus taeda | reverse complement strand
GAGGGAGGGAGAGATATATAGATAGATAGATATGGGGGGGGGGAGAGAGAGAACGTGACATATGTTTAGGGGGTTGAGATAGAGAGACAAATAAGGAGAGATGGAGGGAGGTATAAATATAGATAACAAGGGGAGAGAGGAAAGAAGAGAAAGTTAGGGAGAGGCAGATAGGGTGAGACAGGGGAGAGAGGGAGGGGGAGAAAGAGAAGGAGAGGGGGGGAGATAGACACATAATGGAAGGTGGAGAGAGGGAAGAAGAAAGAGTCTCACATAGACAAATACAACATAGAAGCTAGATCTAGAAAGTCATGAATATTTTAGATTTTCAATGTGGTTGTTGATTTCTAATCTTATTTGATCACATGCACTATATGTGTTTATTTCAGTGTAGATGTTGATTTATAATTCTATTTAATACCTTACACTAGATGCATTGATTTTAGTGTCGATGTTGATTTCTACTCCTATTTGATTGCTTGCACAAGATGCATTGGTTTTAGCGTAGATATTGATTTCTAATCCTATTTGATCACTTGCACTAGATGCATTGATTCCAGTTTAAATGTCAATTTCTAATCATATTTAATACCTTACATTAGATGCATTGATTTCAGTGTAGATGTTGATTTCTACTCATATCTGATTGCTTGCATTAGATGCATTTGTTTTAGTGTAGATATCGATTTCTAATCCTATTTGATTGCTTGCACTAGATGCATTGATTTCAGTATAGAGGTTGATTTCTAATCCTATTTGATTGTTTTCACTAGATGCATTGATTTTAGTGTAGATGTTGATTTCTGATTTGATGCAACAAGATGTATGATGTACATTAATTTCAAAGTAATTAGATTAATAGTGTGCATTGATTTCAGTGTAAGCACATCTCTACCTCCTCCATCTATATCTCTAACTCCCATTGTCTCTCCTTATTTATCTTTCTATCTCAACCTCTAAACATACACGTTCTCTCTCCATATCTATCTATCTCTCTCTCTCGCCTTCCCTTTCCCCTCCCTCTCTCTCTCTCTCCACCTCGTTCTCCCCCTCCTCTCTCTCTCTCTTCCCTTCCTCTCTCTCTATACATTTCTCTTCCATATCTATATCTCTTCCTCCCTTCCTGTCTTTGCCTCTCTCTTCTTCCCTCCTCCACCGCACCCCACCCCCCGCCCCCCCGTCTATATCTCTATCCCCCCTTGTCTCTCCTTCTCACCCCCAAAACATAGACACTCTCTCTCAGTGTAAGCACATAAAAAGCATTAAACCATAAATACAATACTTGAATTTTCATCATAAATAAAATGTTTGCTTACCCCAGATGTTTGCTTCTTGAAACTATAAACTATTTATAATTGGGTACATTCTTATTATTTCCATTTTCCATCATTCAACATTGTTAATTACTTTGCATTCAAATGCAGTAATAGAAAATAACTACCATTGAAAATTATTTGGGGTTTAACACTCCATAAGTCACAATGATTAAATTTCGAGAAAACTACTATTAATATGGGAGAGCAACAGAGGCAATCTATGTTGTTTACTACAATAGCTCGAGTTAAATCTTTGAATGGTCTATGATTCCAACTACTCTTTTCATATGATCGATATGAGAAAATGGAAAAACTGATAGGTGTGACAATAGGAACAGTAGAATAAAATAGTTGCATATTGATTGCAATGAAGATTGTTTGTAATTGAGTGTATTCTTAGTATTCACATTTTCTATGTATCAAATTTGTTACATTGACAGTTTGCACTCAAAATTTGTATTTCATCTTTTTTCATCATTCAAGTTACTAATAGACTCTTTCATCTCAACAAACTGAGGTAACTAAACAAATTTTAAATTAAATTGACCAAATTAATCTTAGACATATTTAGCATATTTAAAATGATCAAAATAATTAGATGTTCAGCAAATTTTGTATGACTGCACATGACTGAAACTAGCCTAGATCTATCTTAACACCGGATCTATATAGCCCGAGAGGGATCAAATCTCTCGAGGTGCAAATCTTTCCTCAAGTTTTGCACTCAAAAAATAAGTTTGCACCTCAAGATATTTGATCCCTCTCGGCGCTTCATAGATCAGATGGATCTAGGCTAGTATTATTATTATTAATTAGTAGTAGTTATTTTAAAATGTGTAAAGAGATGTTGATAAGATTGTTAAATTGGAAAAATTGTACTTTAGTTTATGAAGCACGAGAAAAAATGCAAAAAAAAAGAGATTACATTTTGATTATATGTAAATATATTAAACAATTTATTTAAAACAACTGTTGCAAGGCACTTAGTGATTGCCACTTAAATTATAAATCAGACTCTAGAAAAAATACATAAAACATTATAACTTCCATTTCGCAATGCAAAACCATTGAATAAACATTTCAATAGGGGAGGCATATATGTTTAACAATGTTTCTTTACGTTTTATGTCTAAAAATCACGAGTATACCTTCATACGTTCAATTTGACAATTTCGATATAAATAAAGTATTCCTTGGTGCATAAAACTTGACAACATTGATTAAAATAAAATAAAATAAAAATGATTCCTTGTAATAGTATGAGACCCTCTACGGAAGAGAAACAATATGCATTTCAACAGGGAAAAAAAAAAAAAATATATATATATATATATATATATATATTATTATATATATTATATATATTATTATATATTTAATATATATAATTAAAAAAAAATTAAATTAAAATAAATAAATATAAAAATGAAAATAAAATAAATAAATAAATAAAATAAAATATAAAATTTGAGTGAACAATCGACCAAAGAATCCTCTGTAGAGTAACGTATGGGATAACATTTTGGCTTATACAGTGTAGCGTCCTCAGATTCTATAGGCTTATGCCACCAAGGTTAGCAACATGCATCAAAATGTCAAGATTTTGAAAGATTGTCATAGTCGAACTATTCTACAAATAAAACAAATTTAAAATTAGGTACAAATTAAAAAAGATGAAGGTAAAATTTATCAACGTAACTACAAACTATATCGTCACGTACTCCAATATATTTGAATAGATATGTGTATGAGTCGACTGGGACATGGCAAATGAGAAGGCATACATCAGGCCAAGTGTAAGTACCACTAAGCGGTAGACCAGAGTTTAAACAATCCCAATCCGGGATTTGATATAGTTTGTTTTGTTTCCAAAACCGCAGTAGCATTAGTACGAATAGGAGAGTTCAATATTTGAGTTGGATCCATGGTTGGTGTTGCTATAATTATGAATGCCTAGTTTGCTTACACAATGGTGTATGTGAAGGATGTGGGAAAATTTGTTGAATTCTATTCCAAGGCATTTGTTTGCAATGTGCATTGTCTAGATCATAGTCGTAGGTATGAAAATATGTTACTAACTCATCCAAATTTATTGTTGTCGAATCATGTGTGTTTCATACCATTTTCTGCTTCCAGGAACGGAGAATGGTAGAAAACCATGGGCTTTATCTATAAAGTTTGGCAAAGGTTGTTAAATATCACTAAAGCTTTAAGAGAAATGGTAGATATTGCAGCGAATGGACTTAGTTTTTTGTATTTTACTTTTGTCGATTTCTTCTCTAGTTTGCCCAAAAGCTTGGCTTTAGAAGGCTTTGCAACTATGGTCGAGGTTCCTCTCAGCAGGGAACGACTAGTTCTATTCAATAGAAATCTTAAATTTCTAAATGCAACTTTTTATTTCTACATGTGAACCTGGATTAAGTCTTGCTTCACCTTTTCTTTCCAAGGACTGTGTACCGCAAAGTTGTAAAACATGCAATTAAGAGGGAATGTGTTGCAAATAGTATGTGGCAAGACTCATGTTTATTAGCATAATCCACTAAAAAAGCAAATTCTTGTTTGTTTATAGATGTTATGCTCTTGACCCCTGAGAAATATGGAATACCAGAAATACGAAGAAATATAGCCCAGAACACAAAATTATCACATGAAATGAGAAAAACTGCAAAGTATTTTATTATTCAGAAACATATTCAATTACAATAAGACTTGATGATCTTTCCCTTACTAACAAAGACTATTTATAGCTAAATGACATCCAAAACCGTAACTACTAGTGGTCCCTTGCATAACATGGCTAACCACTTTATTTATTAACTATGGCCCGTTTACAACTAAGTATGGTCCCTTTTCTCTAATGCAGGTCAACCACTTATAATTATTAATGTGGGCTTTACTGAATCTCTAACTATCTATGATTATGACTCGACCCATTGGGCTTATTACATAAATAAAGGGGTTAGGGTCGTACCCTAACATGCCCTCCCCCATTAAAAGCAGCCTTGTCCTTAAGGCTAAAGCTGTGGAAATTGTTGAAGCATAGTGGTTGGTTCCCAAGTCGCATCTTCTGGAGAGGTGTCTTTCCACTTTATGAGGACTACCTTGATCGTGCAGTCAGGAAGATGTCTTTCACAAGTATCGAGGGCATGTTCTGGTCGGATCCAAAGTGAACCTTCCTCATCCAATTCGGGTAGACTTGTTTGAACTCTACAATTGTTCCCCACCACTTTCTCGAGGCATGACACATGGAAGACCGAATGGATTTTTGAAGTAGGTGGTAAGGCCAGTTTGTAGGCGACTGCTCCTAGACGCTAAAGTATCTGGTAAGGCCCATAGAATTTTGGTGTTAGTTTCTGCTAGCACTTTTCTTTGAGAGATGTTTGCTTATATGGTTGGAGTCACAGGAATACTTGATCTCCTTCTTGAAAGGCACGCTCAGAATGATGTTGGTTTGCCTATTGCTTCATTCGATTATGAGCTTGATGTAGATTATCTTTGAGATGAGCTATCATGGCAGCACGATTTTGTAGGAGATGATCAACTGCCCGTACTTTAGAAAATCCAGGGATATAAGGAATAGGTGAAAGTGGGAGTTGGCCATACACTACCTCATATGGAGTCATCTTGGTGGCTTCATGATAATTAGTATTATACCACCATTTAACTAAAGGTAGCCATTGTACCCATTGATGTTGCTTTTCTTGAAGTGAAGCACCTAAGATATATCTCCAAACATTTGTTGATTGCTTTTGTTTGACCGTCGGTTTGGGGATGATAGGCAGTACTTAGTTGGATTTGTGTGCCTTGTATCTTGAAAAGTTCCTACCAAAATTTGTTGGTGAAAGTGGGGTTGCAATTAGACACAACGGAAGTCGACATGCCATGCAGTTTGAAGATCTAGTCCAAGAAAACTTGAGCCACCAAAGTGGGGGTAAATGGGTGTGGTAGAGCGCAAAAATGAGCATATTTAGAAAGTTTGTCCACAACCACCATGATGACTGATTTGTTGCATTACTTTGGGAGGCCATTGATGAAATCTATGGAAACATCCGTCCAGACAGAGGCAGGGAGTGGTAATGGTTGTAAGGTTCCCGGTAACTTGATTGTTTCCCCTTTGCTGCATTGGCACACGTCACATTAACCTACAAAAGTAAGAATGTCGTTTTTCATGCCAGTCCAAAAGAAAGAATGACATGCGCGAGCATAAGTCTTAAGAAAGCTTGGATGTCCTGCAATTGGAGATGAATGTAGCTCATCCAAGATGCGGGTTTTGAGGGTGGAGGCTAGTGATATAACTACTCGATCCTTGTAGCGAAGAATCTCATCCTTCCAAGAGTAGTTTGCTGAGGAATTAGGATCTTCCCTTAAGTTATTAATGAGTTGGGAAAGAGAGGGGTGGGAGAACTATTCCTTATGGGCCTCTTTAATCCAATCTGGCATGGGTAGAGAGATTGATAGCAGGGTGCTCTCATCCTCAAATTGGTGCAATAAATCATCAGCCACAACATTGTCACGCCCATTCTTGTAAATAATATCATAATCATATCCCGACATTTTGGCAAGCCATTTATTTTGTTGTGGCGATGATAAACGATACTCTAGAAAATATTTTAGGGTTTGATGGTCTGTGCAGATTTGGAAATGTCGTCCCAACAAGTATGGTCGCTAGGTGTCTATTGCATGCAAGATTACCATCGTTTCTTTCTCATAAGTAGATTGACCAAAATGTTTGCCACTGAGTTGTTGGCTGGTGAAATCCAATGGTCTACCTTCCTGCATTAAAACAACGCCAATACTGGTACCAGAAGCATCACATTCAATCACAAAATATTTGGTGAAGTCTGGTAGGGCCAATACGGGAGTGGAGCAAATGGTCTGTTTGAGAGCCAAGAAGGCCTGTTAAGTTGCATCAATCCAGAGAAATGATTTTTTCTTGAGAATATTATTGAGGGATCTAGCAATGCGACCATAATTGCAGACAAATTTGCAATAGTAGTGTTGGGTTGTGTTATATTCTTTCCATGAATAGCCCCCCTAGCTAAATTGAGGGGGGGGAGTGCCCCCCTTCGTTGCCCGATGCACAGCGAGGGGGTCACAGGGGGTTTGAGGGAGGCAGTTAGCGCCCCTCTACAGGGTCTGGGGCAGCACCTTGTGGAATTTTTTTTTGGACCCATGGTTTTGTGCATGGTTTCCTGATGTAGGAGCATTCAACCCAAGAGAAAATCATTGTAATTAAGTAGACATAGGGGGTCATGCATTTTTAGGAAGTTGGATTCCTAAGTGATGAATAAATGTAATATTAGGCTTTTGAGTGCATAGAATAGGAATAAATTAGATGTGTGAGATATCTTGTAAATACTCTCAAATAAGAGGGACATGAGTGGGTAATAATGACAAAAGAGTCTAAAGTCAATTAGGGCTCTTTAAGCATTCCATGATTCGAGGAACTAAGGAGAGCTTTTAGGAATTAATTGAAGTAGAAGCGGACAGAGGATTTAGGAGTCAGTTCGATAGAGTTAGGAGTTGAACCAGGATGAGTTCAAAAGAACTCACTGGCATATATGTAAGCCTATGGGCAGAGTCAGAGGAAGAGGTCATGATATTGAAGAACAAGCATGTGAGAGACAAAGGTCCCATTCTGTAATCATTGTTGATATTTACTAATACAATCAACTCAATTTCAAGTTGGAATGTGTGTTTCAAGTGTTGAATTGTATGTGAATTCGTAGGTTCTGTAACAAGGGTTGTAGGCAGAGTTTTGCAGAACACGCAGAGGGGGAAAATGATACACAGAATCATAATGGATCATTGAATCCATTCAAAGGATCCAAGAGGACAGTGATCAAAGGAGCATACGAAGTTAAGGCAGGAGGAAGAGTGCACAACGAAATAACAGAGGACGAGAACCTTTGAAGAAAACTAAACCACAAAGGAAAATTGAAGAAATAACATAAAAACTCAAGTGAAAGGAAGATCAGTGAAGTGAAGAAAGAATGAACAACAACCGTTAGATCTTATCGATCAACGACCAAAATCCAATTGTAGAGGAGACGGAGAAAGATCGCATCGACAAACTTTAACGAAGGAAGGCGGTTTTGTAATAGTGAAAGTGGATTTCGGGCGGCCTCAAAACCGTAAGCGGTATTGAGCGCGATGCACCCGATTCCAATGAGTGTGTGCCACATAGTAGTGAGCGGAGTGGAGAAAATTGTGTGTTGGGTGGTTAATCTTGTGCTCATCATCTACCTGAAGTAAATAGCAACCGTTAGATTTAAAGGAGGAAGATCGACGGTGGATGGTCGTTATTGTGTTTTGTTGATCGAGAAAATCGGCAATCGAAGAAGGTGAATATCGGAAGTTAAAGCAGAAAGGCTCAAAGGAGGCGGACCCGATGATAACTATAGTCGCGGTTGTAATGTTTTTGAGATCCGCTTATGGGTGTCGGAGCGGAGTTTTAATGTAATTCCTTTGTATTATATAAAGTGCATGGCCGAGTCTCTTAATGCAAAAGTGGCGTTAAGGATTCCAATAGTCACATATCAGAGTCGGAGAAGCGATGAAATATAAATATAAATATATGTGTGTGTGTGTGTGTGTGTGTGTGTGTGTGTGTGTGTGTGTGTGTGTGTGTGTGTGTGTGTGTGTATTTATGTATGTATGTACGTACATACATACATATATATATGTGTGTGTGTGTGGTGTGCACGTGAAGGAGCCGATTGCGATCAACGATAAAGGCGGTGCCTCGGAATCTATGCAGGGGTTGTACGAAAGGCGGAAAAAGGTGTGTTATGCACATAATTCCTTTATAAAAGGGTTTAGAAGGTAAATAGCGTCGATAGAACATTTCATGCGATATAACATATATGAACCAAGGTTTTGAAAGGGAAAGGTTATATATGTGTGGTTTAAGGGTTAATAAAGGTTAACGAAAGTTTCTATGGGGTGATAGAGGCCAATAAGAAGGATATAACAGAAGACTTTAACAAATGGATAAATGAAGGCTTGAGGATTAATTTAACTCCCGATAAGAGGTTTAAGTGAGGTGATTGGTTCCGATATAAAAGGAATTGTGGCTAAAAGGGCCTTAACCATGAATGGTTGAAGATTTGACTCCTTTGTGAGTTAAATACCTGGGACAATGTGTTTATGCATATTAATGCGTACTGTGGGTATGTGCGAGGATAACCCTGCATCATTTTTGCACATGGTTTTGGGCATGATGGTTTTCGGTCCATGGTATTGGATGCTTCGACATGTATATATATGTATTGTAACATTGAAACAAACATAATGAAAAATGGTAGTCCGAGTTTTGGGATCTAGGGGAAAATCTCTGTGTATATTTGTTTTATGTGTTATGCTCTCGCTATTATTTATTTTCTGTTTTTAGAATTCGTATACAAGTAATTTTTGTACGGGGTTAAAACCTACAAGTAGCTAGTGAGATCCAAGAATCCCCTTAAACTCTTCAAAGTTTTTGGTTGAGTCCAATCTTGCATTGCCTGAATCTTTTTCGGATCAACCCTCACTCGTTCACGACCCACAATGTCTCCCAAATACTCAACTTCTTCCATGCCAAAAGAGAACTTGGATAATTTGATAAATAATTTGTGATCTCGGGGTAGTTGGAATATCTGGTATACATGTTGAAGATGTTTGTCCCAGGTGATGTTATAGATGAGAATGCCATCAAAGAAGACCAATAAAAATTTGTGAAGATATAATTTCAGTAGGTGGTTCATGAGGCTTTGAAAAGTAGATGGAGCATTACAAAGACCAAATGGAATGACCAGGAATTCATAATGGCTTTCATGAGTTTGGAAGGAAATCTTGGGAATGTCTACTTCCTTCATTTGTATTTGGTGATAGCCTAAGCGGAGGTTTGTCTTGGTAAATAATTGAGCACCATGCAGATCATCAACGACCGGAATAAGAAATTTGTCCTTGATAGTGAGCTTGTTGAGGGCCCAAAATCCGGACACATGCGCCATTCTCCATCTTTCTTTAGAACCATGACCACTTGAGATGAATAAGGGTTGATGTTGGGAAGGGTAACATCGGCTTCAAGGAGTTCCTTTATGATTTATTCAATTTCATTGTTTTGGGAAAAAGGGTATTGATATGGGTGGACATTAGGTGGTTGGGCACCCAAGACCAAAGGGATGTTATGATCATGTTAACCCATAGAGGGTGGAAGCTCTTTAGGTTTGTCAAATACATGCTGGTGGAGATCTAATACATGTTGCATCTCAGGATGAATATGAGGAGTAGTGGATTCAATGGCCTGATTGACATTAAATTGGGCAACCACTCCATGATGGCCCTTTTTAAAAGCTTCTCCGTTCGATGCGAGATGATGATAGTAGGAGAACCTATTTGGATTCCCCTTAATGTATGAATGTGGTCCTTCTGCATAAATCTCATATATAACTCCTAGAAATCCATTGTGATAGGGCGCAGTGTGTGAATCCATTCAACACCCAAGACAATGTCGCAACCACCAATTTCAATAGCAAACATGTGGGTCTTTAGGTGGTAGTCTCCCATGTGAAGCTTAATATTTTCACAACGGCCTTCACATTTCATGGTCCCCCCATTAGCGATAAGGAATTGGAAATTAGATATCGCACACACAAAGAAATGAATAGATTCTATGAATCTCTTATGGATAAAGTTATGAGTGCTGCCACTATCAATCAATACCACTATTGGTCGATGTTTAATAAAGCCTCGGATTTTGAGAGTTTAAGTCAAAGAAATGTTATCCAAGGCATGTAGTGATATAACTGACTCATTTGGCGTAGTTGTGAGATCACTATCAATTTGAGTTTCCCTTGCTTTGTCCTCGGGCACCTCAAGGGATTGAGCTTCATCTGTTGAGTTGTTATCAATAGCGTCAATTTGAAAGAATTTTGGTCCCTTGCATTTATGTCAAGGGGAGTACTTGTCATCATAGTAGTAGCACAATCCTTGTTTTCATCTTCCACTCATTTCTTTTGGTGACAGCTTTTGAACCTTAAGTGCTTGGGTGGGGCCCTGGGCCTGGGTGGCATGCACCTTGGCAGCGAAATTTGGATGATTGGACTGGAAATTTAAGTCAATTTCCATATCTAAGGCTTTGCGGCATGCATCCAACTAATTAATTGGGTGGTGCATCCAGACAAGGGTTTAGATGGATTCTTTTAGGCTACTGATGAAACATTCAAAGTAGAAGTCATCTCCTAGACCGTCAATTCTGATGGCCAATTGCTCAAAGGTTGCAATGTAGTCCTTTATTGTACCTATTTGTACGAGCTTTATGAGAAGGCCTAAATAGTTAGATTCCCTGTCAAAGCGATCACATATGGATTTTGAGAACATGTTCCAAGTTGCTCTCCCAAGATAACATTTTTGATGCCACTTCCACCACTGTCATCTCTCTTGGTCCAAGTAAAGGGCTCCCACATGTAGTTTAGTTTCATCTTCGTGGATATCATTAAGGGAGAAATATTGTTCCATTTGTGCTACCCATACTGCAAGGTTAGAGCCATCAAATTTATACATGTTGGGCTTGGTTGTCCTGTGGTTGGAAGAGTGGCGATTGCCGTGGAAGTGAATGTGATGGATGGATTCTCCTTTTATGTGTGCACCAACACTAGGCTCCTCTGTATGAGGTGGTCTTGTAAGGGTTGCTATTGCTGAGAGCTGTTGGGTAATCTTGGGCTCGAATGCCTCGATTGTATCTTCAAGGATGTTGACCCTCTCAATTGACTTTTCCGGAGCCATAACTTGAGATATGGTATCTAACATACACCAATCTTGGTCAAATTTTTGAGCTTACTTAAGAGTAGTCTACTTGGAAAGAGGGAAAACTCGGGAGTCTAATTACGTGGGTCACTTGAAGTCGTGTTGAAAAAAATAAATTTGGGACCACTGAAAAATTGGGACCTTACAAGTGGATGGTACCATTGTGACCAGTTCAGGGCTAGTTCGTCCTAAATCTTGCAAGTGTCTCAGGAGTTTTACTCCCTGTTGATCAATATTGTAGTGGCCGAAATCTAGAAAGCTTGATACTGCCCAATGTCCTGTGAAAATTGGGCCTGGACTGTAGTAACAGGAACCCCAAGGTCTTGGTCCTGTGAATGTGTTGCGACAATCTAATATGGACTATGGTGGCCAAAACTCTCACTGCACAAACAATCTGATCTACATTGTGAAAACCCCGACTGTTGAATCTGAGTTGTAAGGAGGCGACAGAACCCCAACTTCTGGATCTGATTTAGAAGATAAGGTAGAGGGTCATCTTCAGATAACGGAGGAACTATGGTCACAAAGGAGTGCTAGTTGCTACAGATCGCTATATACGCATGGGTCTAACAGTAATACTCGGCCTAATCTTTCAGGGCACTACCTAAGGAGGATCGATCGTACCTTTAGTTGCACTACCGGACTACCCTATTGTATGTGCGAGTAATCTCCCCGAGTGTTGTTCTCAGTGTACTATAGTAGCAAGACGACTTATCTAGGGTTAGGTTTCAGGTGAGCCTAGGGGTCTTTCGATATACCTAAGGGTACATGGAAGTGTAGTCCGTGTGTGGTATTGTCTAATGCGCAACTACTCGAAGAGTTACCCACAGGGGTTACAAGGGAGTCCAACAAGCATGACCACCTCTTGTAGTTACTGCATTCATGCCTCCCCAAATCCACATGTTTATGAACTCAGCAACAGATCTCGTGGTTTAAAGATGTTGGAACACGTCTCCAGCCTAAAAAAAAATCTGCGAAAATTGGAAGTACAGTTAACCCTGGAAAGTGATATGATACCACTTGTTATGCTCTTGACCTACGAAATCCATAATATCAAAAATATGAAGAAATATAGCCCATAACACAAAATTATCACATGAAATGAGAAAAACTGCAAAGTATTTTATTATTCAAAAATAGATTCAATGTTCACTTGCCTCTTCGAGGGGGCAACCTCCAACAGAGCATAGTTCAATTACAATAAGACTCGATGATCTTTCCCTTACTAACAAAGACTATTTAAAGCAAAATGACATCCAAAACGCTAACTACTAGTGGTTTGGTGCAACCCTAAGTTTGCATAACCAATATACTTTACCAGGGCTTAATTTCCCCTTAATGGCCCTTTAAAATTTATTTCCCACATATATGCATATCGAAAGTGTTCTACAGGCATTTAGCCTTAAAATCCCAAATGGATAAAAAATGATCCATTCAATCACCCCGACGAACACCCCTTTTCCATTGATAACCATGCCTTTTCATATCGGAACCCAAAACCTTTGAAAAAGCTTGAAAGCAAAGCTTTTTCCCTTTCGGGACCGGAATACCCCTTAAACTACCACAACAAAGCTTTAACGCCTTTTTAAACCAAATATATGTGTTAAGCCACAGATCTAAATCTGGCCAATCGGACGGTGCATATTAGATTGCAGTATCGGCGATCGTAGTCTCAATGGTCAACAACTATCAACGCTCCCCTTATCGAAGATCCAATGCGATATCGTATCGCTATCAGTGATGGTAATATCCTGCTTTACAATATATAACTCCCGCTCTGATATACCGATGCGATTTACATCAGCAATTGCAATCGCAAAGGTTTTGGGGACAAGATTTAGTCATGCATCCATACAATTGCGCGATGCGATAGATAAGCCGAACCCGATATGACTCAAAGTTTCCATGTACAAATTTTGAAGTTCGTTGCTCCGATTCCGCTAAGGATTTAGCGTGATTTCCCTTTGTAAATGGCTTTCGGCAATGTGATGGGGCAATACACAGGGGCTATGTGATTCAGGGTTCTACTGACCCGATAACGTTCAAAATATTTGTCTAAAGGATTTGAGATCCGGATTCTCAATCCAACTGTGTTTTACGCTCGATACTTAATGAATTTGGGTTTTCTACCTTCAAAACCAGTTCAATGGAATGTGACCGCCAAACTATCCTTTAACACAATAATCCCATTAAAACATATGAAAAACATAGGCCGACATTAAGAGCATTAGAATATAGATAGAAAAGCAAGCATTCAAGCCTCCACAGGCTGGTTATGTGATTATGCATGCACGCTAATTATTCACAGTAAACAAATAACAGAGCTTTGCCCTTCGGCCTGATCACACAAGTAAAGTCCTCTGTTCGAAAAGAAATGCATTCAATCACACAGTTCTATCACTCCAATCAATCCTTTGTATACAAACATAAATACAAAAATATATTTGGGGTTCTCTCCCTTCTCTGGCCTGATTAATATAATTAATGGCCTCTTCCTTCTACACAGCCCGTAGCTTACAGTGCTCTCGGGTCCTCTCCCTCTCTATCTCTCCTCTCTCTCTCCTTCAGAAAACAAAGGAAATTGCATATATGCTAAGTTAACCATCTCCTCCACAATTGGAGGAATAAATTACACATTTAGAATTCAAATCCTATCTAATCTAAACAAACTAGACTACTTGGTTTGATCTCCATGCAGGGAGGATCATTTGCCATTTATTCCCAATTCTGTTCAGAATTAGGCAACAAATTAACCACTTACATAATTGAAATTAATATAATTTAATTAACCAATTCTTCCTCCAACCTTTCATTAGCCACAACATGTGACCACTCCATCACATTGCTGGCTAGGTCTAGATGCTCCTGCATCAGACTTCCAAGGTTTAAATTAATCATGATCTCCTGATCATGCACTTCTGATCTGTGTCCTCCTGGATCCCATACTTGGTTTGGTAGTCTGTCTTTGGTTACTGTTGTTGTTGTTTGTACCTCAAGTCTCCATCCTTTATGCAATAATGCCCCATTGGTCATGCTTTCACCGTCTGTTGTTGTTCTTTTCATATATCTTACTGTTGTTTGTTCTTCATTACAATTTATGACAGGCTCCCATATCTTAATTTGCAGTTTCCCATTTCCTTCACCTGTACTCTTCTTTCCAACCAATCTTCCTTCCTTCCTTTGTCCTCTATTTGTTTTATCGGAATGCTGCTGTATGAGTTTTCCCAACTCACCCAATTCTTTGGCCACTTCACTTCTCATATGTTGAATACTATTCCCCTGCAACTAATTGTGTTCTTGAGATACAACATCATAATCCCTGTGCCAATAACCTTCCATATACATTTCTGAAATGTACAAATGCTTTCTCCATTTATTCCCTACAATAATTCCAGGTCCTTCTTCTAGTTTCTCATTCATGACTTCATCATTCCTTACTTCAAATTCTAGCATATCTGTAACTCCACAAATTTCTTGATCTTAGAATTTTTCCTGCTTGTTTAGCTATTGGAATATTTCTTCTTCCAGTAACTTCATTTCTGCACTCTTAAGGATTATGGCATTATTGTCTACTCCTGAAATGTCACTTCCAACCTCTTCTTCATCAATAAATTTTTGTGGTATAATAGTAATTTTGTTACTATTATTTCTTGTACTCATCTCCAGTTCAGCAGTTTCATACCGTAAATTCACCAACATTTCATCATTTTGAGACTTTCTGATCTCACCTTTCATTAATTCGATCTGTTCCTTAGAATTAACTCCTTGGTTCAGATTGAATTCACATTGCCTTGTTCGTGCATATAAATCTTCATAAGAGTTAATAAATTCATTAAACACAAATACTTTACCTTGCTTCCTCATTATGCCAACACTTCTGACAACTTCTTTCTCATATTTGTCATCCATGACAATTTTTCCATTCTCATTTAGTTCTGGGTGTACAGTCTGATCCCTTATTTCTTGGTTTTCTTGCCTCTTTAACTCATGCCACCAATCTGCCATTTCATTTGGAATTTCTTCCAAAAGTTCTGCACAATCTTCATTGTCTGCATCATTTGTCTTTAATCCTTCTTTTCTCTGGCTTCCTTCAAGGTAATTATCCTCAATTACTGTTTAATATCTACAAAGTCTTCTATATAAATCTTCAATAGTTGTCCTCTTTTGGCTTCAGTTTTAAATAGTTGTCTAATATCTACATAATTTACTACAGCTGTGTTTAACAACTACTCTTCCCTCTACATCACATAATTATGTGAGTTTCCTTCACTTATGACAACACTAAATAGTTGCCTTACCTCAATGTATCCTTTGATTTCAATAATTCTTTTGCCATCCTCCTTTTGACTTATCCTTTGGATGTCATCTAACTGGACATCTTCCTGCACTTGGTTGTAACTTTCCTCCTTATTCTGCATATGACTATGAGTAGTCATCTCTCCACTTGTTAATATAATAGTTTCCAATAACTGCTTGTCTTTCCTCAAGTCTATATGACCTGCAAACACACAACAACTTTCAATTTTCAAAATACAACACCTTTCATTTTCTTTTGATGCTTCAAGCACCAATCCTCCATCATAGATCTTTTGGATTTTAGCAGATCCTTCTTGCTGTGACTCTATTTCTTTGAGTCTTTCCTTATTGAACAAAGTAATATGAATTTGTTCAAGTTCTCTGAACTCGTTCATCAGTTTTCCATTCCACCTCTGTTGCAATAGCTTCCACTTGACCCTTTTCTTCATTCTCCACCTGTATCTTTAGTCTTCACTTGTCTTTCTTTATACTGCCAGACTAATCTTTGGTTCTTCATTCTGTTGCCAATACTTCTGCAATCTAATACCTTCCTCAAATTCACTCTCATGTAGCTGATCATCCCTTTCAAATTGCTAGTTCTTTCCATCTTCATCTTGATGGATTAATATTTCTGTCTCCTTCATGTCTCTGAGGACATAACTTCCTTGTTGCTCCTAATCTTTCATCTCACCTTCAGATAATCTCTACTCGATTTCTTTGATTTCAACATCATATTTATTAATGTTGTCGTCCACACCATGCATAGTAATCATATGCTTTTCTCCATCAGGTTCCTTGAGAAATCTCTCCAAGAATTCTATTTCCTTGTGAAATCTCTCCAGCAGTTCATCACAATTTCCATTCTCAGCTTCATTCTTTTCCTGGCAATCCTCCTGAGTTATCCTGTTTTCTACACTATCATATTACAAGCTTCTTTCATCAATTCCATTAAACAAATTTATTGGTTTACCTTCTTGCAGTACCACTATGGCATTGTCATTAGACTTCTGGTCTATATCAACCTCATCTGACTGTTTCACACCAAACAGAATTTCATCTATGAACTCCTCCTGCTGCAATAGATCAACACCCTCTTCCTCTAAAAGGGATTCTCCATCATACTTCAGCTCAGGAGCTTCATTCTTGCTTGTGACAGTTTCACCAGACTATCCATCATCCTCTGCATATCCTGCAAACATACACAAACTATGAGAATTAAAATCACAAGGCTTCATTGCCTCATATGCTTCCCTTGTCAACATGTCTTCGAATTGTTCTAAACTATGCCAATAGTCCATAAGATCTTCAACTGATCTCTCATTATCCTCTTCACCCAACATTTCACCTTGTTCTGGTCTACAAATGGAAACTTCAATTTCTGCTTCTGCTTCTCTAAGTTCCTCTGGTTCCTCTTGAGCACTCAACATCTGCTCAATCTTTCTCAACTCTTCTGCTATCTCTAAATTCACTTACTGATTTCTCTTCTCTTATAGCCTCTGCCACTTTACTCTTCTTCTCATGGTCCAACCATGCTTCTAGCCTTCATCACTTCTCTACAGCATCTCCATCAATATTCCAATATGGAAATCTATCTTAGCTTTCTCTCTATCAAACTCTTCTTGACTCATCCTCATGCCATTTGCTTTGGCATCTTTCCTTTTGCTATGGCTTCTTTCTGAACCTCTGCTATGACTATCAGTAGTCTTCTTCTTCTCCTCTCTTTCCATGAGCTCCTCACTACTCTGCACAAGCCTCTGCAACAACAAGTCCTCCTTACTACGATCTTACCTCACTAAGCTCTCCTCACTCGGTCTTTTGGTAAGCATGGTCCTTTATCTGGAACCTCCTCTTGAGCAACACCTTTTCTCCCTCTAGGCTTCTTCAATCTCTCACTCTCTCTTGAGAACACTTCAACTGTCCTCTTTGTTCAATCTCTTGTTGGATTCTTCAGGTTCATGGCCACTTCATAGTGCTTTCCCTGCTCTTCTTTTAAGAACACACCTAGTTCTTCTCTCACAGCTTTTCTTATGCTATATTGTTGTAGTCTTCACACTTTCTTAGGTTGTCACCTATGTTTGAATGAGTTTTTCTGCTACAATCTCTAAGAACTTCCCAAAAGTTCTTCTACAATTCACTGCTGTAATCTGGTGCCAAACTTCATTCATTCAACATGTTGTTGTTTCCATACCTCTAAGTCTTAAATCTTCATAAGCAAACATCTCTTTGTAGGAAATTTCTTCCTTCTCCTGCTCTGATACAAAAAATGGTGCAATCCTAAGGTTGCACAACCAATATGCCTTATCGGGGCTTAATTTCCCCTTAATGTCCCTTTAAAATTTCTTTCCCACATATATGCATATCAGAAGTGTTCTACAGGCATTTAGCCTTAAAATCCCAAATGGATAAAAAATGATCCATTCAATCACCCCGTCGAACACCCCCTTTTCCATTGAAAACCATGCCTTTTCATATCGAAACCCAAAACCTTTGAAAAAGCTTGAAAACAAAGCTTTTTCCCTTTCAGGATCGGAATACCCTTTAAAATGCCAAAATAGAGCTTTAACGCCTTTTTAAACCAAATATATGTGTTAAGTCGCAGATCTAAATCTAGCCAATTAGACGGCGCAGATTAGATCGCAGTATCAACGATCGCAGTCTCAATGGTGAACAACTATCGATGCTCCCCTTATCGAAGGTATGATACGATATCGTATCGCTATCAGTGATGGTAATATCCCGCTTTACAATATATATCTCCCGCTTCGATATGCCGATACAATTTATGTCGACAATCGCAATCGCAAAGGGTTTGGGGACAAGATTTGGTCATGTGCCCATACAATTGCGTGATGCGATAGATAAGTAGTACCTTATATGATTCAAAGTTTCCGTGTACAAATTTTGAAGTCCATTGCTCCAAATCTGCTAAGGATTTAGCGTGATTTCCCTTTGTAAATGGCTTTCGACGATGTGACAAGGAAATACACAAGGGCTATGTGATTCGGGGTTCTACTGACTCGATAACATTCAAAATCTCTATCTAAATGATTTCAGATCCAGATTCTCAATCCAATTGTTTTTACACCCGATACTTAATGAATTTGTGTTTTCTGCCTTCAAAACCAGTTCAATGGAATGCGCCTACCAAACGATCCTTTAACACATTAATTCCATTAAAACATATGAAAAACATAGGCCGTCACTAAGAGCATTAGAATATAGATAGAAAAACAAGCATTCAAGCCTCCACGGGCCGGTTATGTGATTATGCATGCACACTGATTATTCACAGTAAAAAAATAACAGAGCTTCGCCCTTCGGCCTAATCACATAGGTAAAGCCCTCTGTCCCAAAAGAAATGCATTCAATAACACAGTTCTATCACTCCAATCAATCCTCCATATACAAACATAAATACAAAAATATATTTGGGGTTCTCTCCCTTCTCTGGACTGATTAATATAATTAATGGCCTCTTCCTTCTACACAGCCCGTAGGCTTACAGTGCTCTCGGGACCTCTCCCTCTCTATCTCTCCTCTCGCTCTCCTTCAGAAAACAAAGGAAATTGCATATATGCTAAGTTAACCATCTCCTCCACAATTGGAGGAATAAATTACACATTTAGAATTCAAATCCTATCCTAATCTAAACAAACTAGACTACTTGGCTTGATCTCCACGCAGTGAGGATCATTTGCCATTTATTCCCAATTCTGTTCAGAATTAGGCAACAAATTAACCACTTACACGATTGAAATTAATACAATTTAATTAACCAATTTTTGCTCCAACCTTTCATTAGCCACAACATGTGACCACTCCATCACATTGCTGGCTAGGTTTAGATGCTCCTGCATCATGGTCCCTTGCATAACACGGGTTAACGACTTTATTTATTAACTATGGTTCATTTACAACTAAATGTGGTCCCTTTTCTCTAATGTGGGTCAACCACTTACAATTATTAATGCGGCCTTTATTGACTCTCTAACTAACTATGATTATGACTCAGCCCATTGGGCTTATTACATAAATGAAGGGGTTATGGTTGCACCCTAACAATAGATTACTGAATAAAAATCTTAGTTAAATTTGTTCTGTTCTTCATTTTGAAAAATAGAAATATGAGTTCATTGTTTTAGTTCATTCATTTTGCAAGAATGAATAGTTCATAACTTTTTTTCTTTCTAAAAATGGATAGGGAATAATCGTGTGGGGATTTGGAATTGTTCTTAGTGAAAATGGCCATGATGTATATAGCATTATTAATATAATAAGGTTGCAACTTCTTAATACTGAAGATGATCTCTTGGATTTCATTTTGGGTGGAGTGGAGTTCCCAAATCTCATATGGCTTTGCTAGAATTTTTTTTTTATTAACAACAACGTAGGAGGAGATAAGGTTTTGATAACAAATACAGTATGATCGTTTACCCAAGCTATCACAACTTCATGGAGCATGTTGGCGACATATGCTTCCAGGTCTTCTAGTTTGTAAATGAATGCCAATGCATCTCATACACGATTTTGTTGGTAAACACCAAACTCACCGCCTTCAACACCAATAATTTAAGAGCGTCTAGTGGCCATATAGGCATTTTGTTGTAAATGAACTCTATGTTTTAAGCTAGATTGCGAGCTCGGAAAATCAGTGTGAACCTTCGAAGTTGTAAATAACTATGTGGTATATTTGGAAAACTTACCTACTATAACAGAATGCAGAATTTTCATATGGAAAGTTAGCTTTTTCTATAATATCTTTGTGTATCAATCATTTGTGTGTATGCTTCATAGCTAACTGTAATGTTTTTGGCACGTATTTAATGCATGCGCAGGTATACGTGAATTCCAAATGAAATATAAGCAGAGGGAAATGACAAATGTAACAAAATATAAGCAGAGGGTGTAATGTTCTAATTGAGATGCAGTGAAATATCAAAAAATGAATTAGCTAAGCAAACAAACAAACATGCAATCTGAAAACTGCACAAAAACAACAAGTTTAGGACACTGTTGAGCAGAAATAATGAAGTTGAACCATTTATTAAATATCCAATGAGAAGCAGAGTACAAATACAGTGGAATGTGTGCACCTTGGCTTGCTTAAGAAAGCACACAAAATCCAGGTGAGAGTGAAGAAGACTCCACATTGAAATGGCTCATTGGCTACACGATCGACCCATAAATTTATTGTTGTTACTGTTGGAGGTGAACTGATATTTGAAGCCTCAAATATGCTCAAAAAATCTGAAAAATTAGGACAATGATCTCCAACTCGGGACCAAAAAAATCCAAAAATATTTTGGGCTAATTCCAACCTCACGAAATTACCCAAAAATCTAGTGAAATTACCCACATCCCAGCTCTGCGTCCCACCATAAAATCTACAACTGCTCCACCAAAAATCCTCCACAAAACCAACTAAGAAATCATTGAAAGATAGTGCTAAAAAGATAGAGTGAAATTTTAATTATTTCCTAACACAAGATTGCAACAGCTGCTCCAGCAAAAACCAACCTACCTGTTGTAGAGATGAAATAGCTCACAAAATGCAAGGAAATAAATATCCAATCAGCTCCAAATTTTCTCTCCTAGAATGACACTCTAAGTTCACCGAAAGAAAGTTGAGATTATCCGCTTGGAAATCCTTAGCTCAACAACTTAAGCAAACCTCCAATTTAGAAATGAAATGCCAAAACTAGAATGATCAAAATGAGGCCCCAACCTTTCTTTTATTTTTGCTTTCACTTCCTCGTGCCATGGTATGATTTTTTCCCATACAGTGGTTTGATCCTTCCCATGGTTTGGTTTCCATGCTTGGTAACTCCACAACTTAACTTTAATTTTTCTTCTTTTCCCTGAGTCTCAACCACTGCCTTTTCTCCAAAATTTCTTAAATATCTCCACAACTTCTCTCTCTCTCTCTCTCTCTATATATATATATATATATATATGTGTGTGTGTGTGTGTGTGTGTGTGTGTGTGTGTGTGTGTGTGTGAGGGAATTGCAAAATTGGGAATTTCCATGTCAAAATTTTAATTAAGGATATGGCAGAGGGAAATGGCAGGTGTAACAACACTTGGACTATGGACAAATGTGATGCATAAATGAAAAGGGTAGATGAAAATGGGGGGTGAACAAATTCAAAATGATGATGAACAACTCCACCAAATGGTCCAGTCATGACATGTGCTAGAGCCCACTACTGGCCAAGAACATGCTCTGATACCACTGTAATGTTCTAACTAGAGAAATACAGTGAAATATCAAAACATGAATTAGCTACAACAAACAAACAAACATGCAATCTAAAAACTCCAACAAAACAACAAGTTTAGGACATTGTTGAGTAGAGATATAACCATTTATTATACATCCAATGAGAAGTTGAGTACAAATATAGTTGAATGTTTCACTTGGGCTTGCTTAAGCAATCACACAAAACGCAAGTGAGAATGAAGAAGACTCCACGTTGAAATGGCTCATTGGTTGCATGTTTTGCCGAAAAATATATTGTTGCTGCTGTTGGAGGTAAACTGATATTTGAAGCTTCAAATCTGCTCCAAAAATTCTGAAAAATTGGGACAATGATGTTCAACTAGAGACCAACAAAACCCAAAAATATTTTGGATGAATTCCAACCTCCAGGAATTACTCAAAAATCTAGTGAAATTACCCACTGCCCAGCTCTGCGTCCCACCAGAAAATCTACAGTTACCCGACCAAAAATCCTCCTAAAAAATAACTAAGGAATCACTTAAATATAGTGCTAAATAGATAGAGTGAAATTTCAGTTATTTCCCGGCACAATATTGCAGCAACTGCTCCAACAAAAATGACCTACCTGTTGTAGAGATGAAATAGCTCACAAAATGTAAGAAAACAAATATCGAATCAGCTCCAAGTTTTCTCTCATAGGATGAGACTCTTCACCGAAAGAGAGTTGGGATTCTCCTCTTGGAAATACCTGTGTTAAACAACACTAGTTGACCTAGCTCAACAACTTAAGCAAACCTCCAATTTAGAAATGAAATAACAAAACTAGAATGAACAAAATGAGGCCCCAACCTTCCTTTCATTTTTGCTTTCACTTCCTCATATCGTGGTTCGATTTTTTCCCATACCATGGTTTGATCCTTCCCATGGTTCGGTTTCCATGCTTGGTAATTCCACAACTTAACTTTAATTTTTCTTCTTTTCCCTATGTCTAAATCATTGTCTTTTCTCCAAAATTTGAAAAATTGGGAATTTTCATGTCAAAATTTTAATTGGGGATATGACAGAGGGAAACGATAGTTGTATCTGCACTTGGACTATGGACAGTTGTCACACATAGACGAAAAGGGTAGATGAAAATGTGAGGTAAAAAAAAAAAAAAAAAAAAAAAAAAAAAAAAAAAAAAAAAAAAAAAAAAAAAAAAAAATCGATTATATATTTTTATCTTGTAGCATTTTATACTAGCACAACCACATTAGTAAATATAGTTGATATACACCAAAGGCATCATTTTCATCATTTATATATTGTTGTGATTGTATTGAACTGTAATTGATCTGGAGCGCTTAACATGACGGTAAAGTAGATGATAGTGAATATCCTCGAGCATACTGAATTCCAAAAAACCATAGAGCACAAACCTGTTTAAACGTCATGAGAGGTATCAGGCTGCTCTTCGATGATGCGGCATCCATAATTGTAATCATATTCATCCTCAGAGCGGTGGCCCTCTTTGCTTGTAGAGCCTCCACCAATAGGGACACTCAGGCCTACCTGATCATTCATGATTTGGGTTGCCATGCTTTTGCCCAAGCCTGAAGCCTTGTGTTAAACAGGTAAATCCCCTCTGCGGACAGAGGCGATCCCACTAGCCCAAAATGGGTCTAGCAACAATCAATTCACGCTGCTATGCAAGTTCCTAGTTGTATACTAAAAGGTGGATTATGAAGACCAACCTGGAATCCAACGCAAATGTCGAAGTAGAGTTGACCCTCCGGGTTCCTTGCTTCAGCAGGTCACAATCCTAGCGATCCTCGCGAACGGACACCTGCACATGCAAAGACCGAGACAACTACAAGCATAAAATCCACCAAAGTACAACTATATTTCAGTAAGAAAGGAAATAAATCAAACATCATAATAGGCAATGAG
>APFE030056234.1:73760-129788 GCA_000404065.3 Pinus taeda | reverse complement strand
ACAGTTTATCTTCAATTATTGTTTCAGTTTTTTTTTTTTTTTGGTCCTACCGTTATGGTGATCTCTCGAACTTCCTAAATGCAAACTATATGCCAAAATTATATCATTTCATTCAATGAACTCTATCTACAGGAGAGTTGAGATCTTTACACAAACAAAAAGGTCAACAAAGATCCTAATGCAGCTAATAACAAGAAATGAAAGTTTTTTTTTTCTTTTTTAAAAGCAACAAATAGCAATAAATGCTAATTAATATAATGCAAAAAGATCTTTGTTTTTTTTTTAAGACAACATAATGCACTTAACAAACCTCAAGAGATATTCACAAGTATAAACAAACACAATTCACTCAATGGAATATAGAACCAATTCTGAAACATCAAAATGACCTATCAAAGCAAGGAAAACACAAAGACTTTCAATGAACCATGTGATCTAAGTTCAGATGAAGTCAAGCAAAATCCAAATAAACTAGAAGTGAATCACTCGGAGCATAGAATACCAAACTTTCACAACCACTAGATGAGTGCAGAAAAACAACCAAAAAAGCTGACTGGATCATCAAACCATAACATCCCACAGAAGGCTCGAAATGCAAAGCCACTAGCTATTCTAGGGCTAGGATACAAAATTGATAGAAATAAGCAAACAACTGAAGGATAAAAATAATAACCAGTCACGCAAAGGTCTAACACACTTCCAGAAGCTGCAAAAGATATGGAAAGATACAAATCCAAGCTCAGAAGGCTGGCAAACAAGTGATCTGGGAAGGTTAACAGGTCTGGCGTGACTGTCAGGCTGCAACTCGCGCTATAAAGGGATTGGTGCGGGTTGTCAGTTAGCAACATGCGCCAACTGGCGCGACTGTCAGAGGAAAATCCACGCTAATAAAGTTTGCCAAGTCAAAAAGAAAAACAGGCGGTCCAAAGCTTGGTTTACAGTATCTAGGAAAGCCAGGAAGCAAGAGACAGCAAGAAATTCAATCCAGAAAGCTATCCAAGCAAGCAAACAAGAGAAAAACTAACATGCAAGACAAACTCCAAATTGTTCAGTCCGTAAACCAAACCGGAGATTGACTGAAGTGGCTTTGATCTACTTCACTAATGCAAAGCAATAGTGTTTCGAAGGCTATCTGGCCGTACTTCAAGCTCCGTCCAAAGTTTACAAATCAAACAACAAGCACAACTCCCCAGTGGAGTCGCCAAATTGTTGAACAGGTAAATCTCCTCTGCGGACAGAGGCGATCCCACTAGCGCAACATGGGTCTAGCAACAATCAATCAACGCTAACACGCAAGTTCCTAATTGAAAATCAAAGATCGATGATGAGGGCCTACCTGGATTCCAACGCTAATACTTGTAAAAGAATCGTCGCTCCCGTTCCTTTGCTGCGGCTGGTCACAATCCCCACGATCCTCGTGAACGGACACCTACACACGCAAAGAATGACACAAATACAAACATAAAATCCAATAGATGCAATTATATATCAGTCAGAAAGGATATAACTCAATCATCATTACAAAGACAATAAGAGTGGAACCATAATGATAGTCGTCTATTAATGAATAAAAAGCAGAGAAAGATACAACCAAGGTTCTGACGTTGAACCTATTCTCTGGCTGGGCGAGCAGCTATGTATGCCTTGCAATAGACCTCCTCTCTCTCAGGATTCCGGCAGCATAACCTCCCTATGCTTCAAGACTCTTACTATCACTCCAGACAAGCATAATCACAACTATCATTACTCTAGAACTCCTGAACTCCAGAACTCCAGAACTCCAGACAAGCATAATCACAACTAGCATTACTCCAGAACTCCCTGAACTCCCTGAACTAACTTGTCTAATGCATGAGGACAGACTTTTATAAATGGAGAAGGGAGGAAGATTCAATGCACCAGGACGCCCATTGTGGATCGACATTATCTCCGAAAAGCTACTGAGGATAGATGTCAAGGATAGATGATGACTCTCGACCTCTATCAGATGGATTTTTTCCCTCAAAGACTTCATGATCTGAAAGGAAAAAACATATGGGTGCGCGTTTTCCAAAAATCATTACCAAACTTAGTTGGCGCGAGTGTTTTTCTAGGACAGAGCGCCAATGGGCGCGCCCCTTTTTGAGGATCTCAGTGATTGGCACGGATAAGACACTATGTACCTGCGCCAATGGGAAAAGGGCACTTTTCAGGGATAATTTGCAGAAGGTGTCTTCAGGGAACATGAAGTACATACTCAGGGGAACATAATGCAAGTGTTTTTAGGCTATGTCACTGCTCACAGGTCCCGGAATGTATCCTCCAATGTACGAAAACAGGGGTAACAGGGACGGTGACCAATGGTGACAAATTACTGTGTAACAAGCTCGAAATGATAAGGGCTCGGAAATCTTTTCGTGTTTCAAGAGTCAGAAAAGAGCTTAAAGTTGACTCAGAAAGGATTTTTTTTTAGTATTAACTGAGTATATAGTTCATACATCGATTATCGCCAGTGCTCGAAACACCTATTGCTGCACAAGAAGACACGAGCATAAGATCTGCCTCACAAAAACCCGCATATAGGCTAAAACTCTAATTTCAAACCTTAAGAAAAACCCTAAATTTTTGAAAAAAAAGACTATAAAAGAGACATTATGGTAAAAACCAATTTAGTTGTGTATTTTGACTGTGGTAAAAACTTAAAACATTGCGTACCTTGTGAAACTTGGTGATTAATTCCAAGAAATTTAGTGGTCCATTGCCTTTCACGCTTCCTCCAGGTAAATACTCTATCCCTACCCTCACTTTTTTGCCGAAATTAGATGCATTTTCATGTTTTAGACTGAGGTTTGAAGGGATTTTATTATCAAAAATTCCACATCGGTCATCGCAAGTTTCCCCCTCGGGGTTGCGACGACCGAGGAATTTACACAGGGAAAAAATGGGATCGTTGCAGGAAAGTGATGTACACCTGTGACAACCCACAAGTTTGTGAACTGTGCAAATCAGCCCATCACAGTTGTTTTAGGAACAGCTGCGATGAGCGCTGAAACCCAAATATATTCATTTATAATCAGTTTTAAATGGTGAAAATGGTTGGATGGCTTCTAACAAAAGGATGTTTATGCATGCAGGGATAAATGATGGAATTTGTATGGAAAGAACATACCCATGATCATGATAATGAAATGGGAATGGCCAATCCGCATTGTTTGAACAGTTTGCGGAACTGTGGGTCACTGAAGTTCTTCCTGACACCACTGTTAAGGGCACAGTTGGATCTCCTGGAGTACCTAATCTGAGCATGGAACCCAAACGAAGGTAGGTTCATCATCTGTGGGTAGGAAATAGAATTTGATGCCACAGACATCTATTTCTTGACTGGATTGTCAAGGAGAGGAGAGATGCCCCGCATGGTGGGGACTCGAGTTACTGGAGACTTTATGGACACACTCATCACCCGACTGTGCCCCCCAAGAGCACGAAAGTCATCAACAAGTGCCAAGTTGCAAATTGTCACTATTAATGATTTGACACTACAGGTGTTGCTATTTAACATAACCAGGGTAGCTGGGTCCCAGGTCCAGCACGAGACAACCAAGACTCAATTACGGTTGGCCCAAGACTTCTTGAATCCCACTATGTTTAACTGGGCAAAGACCATTTCTCTTAATATAAAGAGACAACTGACCAAATTCCATTACGGTGAGGCAAAACAGTTTGTCTACGACTGAATATTGATACCGCTTATGCTGGAGCGAGTACCAATTCTCCAGCGACATGACGTGATGGTAGGATGGCTAGGGCCACAGCAGACATGGATAACTTGATGGGTGCTTGTGATGCCACAAGGAGGCAGTGGCTAGCCTACAACATGGGGTCCAGAATTTGTTGAGTGGATGAACCACCAACAAGTTGTAGTCGAGGATTGGTTGTATGCTAGGATGGACTTCAAGGGAGATCCTGACATGATGCTTCCACCTGGTGAATAGTGGGATGAGAGAGGTAAAATACTCAGCTTGACCGATAAACTTTTTATAAATTTTGTTGTTTTTGGATTTCACATATACATGCCCTAATCATTATGTTCAATTCTTTGTAGATGTTGGACCTGAGAGACCAGTAGGTCTCACTCCTACTACCCAGAGGGCTGCCAAAGAGATTGACTGACCACCTCCGGGTGGAGATGCTGAGGAGGAGATAGCCCGTAACCTAGAGGGCTTGACTGAGGGGATCCTAGACTATAGAGGATTTGAGGAGATTCCCAGGCAGTACCAGCGACACACCAGGGGTGTGTCGAATATGATACACTGGCTACTTCAACATGTAGTCTGAGCAGTAGTCTGTTATGGAGAGCACAATGCATAGTAGACTTCTAGGCTTCTTTTCTGCAGATTTTTGAGAGACATGTGTCTCACGATGTAACCGAACACACATATTTTTTGGACATATATATTATATATATATATATATATATATATATATATATATATATTATATGTTATATATGTATAATCTATATATATATATATATATATATTATATATATTAATATTATATATATATATATATATTATATATATATATATATATATATATAATATACTATATAGATATAGATATATAGATATATAGATATATATATATATTTGAGTGCCATGGTACGCAACACATGATATACATCTATCTATGTTTTACTGTATCCACTTATTGAGTCTAAATGTTTTCTTATGTTTTTTATAAATTGCGCAAATGTCTATCAAATACTTGATTTGCCAATGCATCAGTTAACGTATTAGCCTTCTAAGAATGTGTCGATATGTAATATAATCAAAATTCCTTTCTAATAAGAGGACCCATAAATACAACCTTAAAAATTTGAGGAGTTTTGATGGAATAACACCCATTAAGTTGAAGAAAAACAAGATGGGAGTCCAAATTCACAATCAACGCGCAAATATTGAGGGCAACAGCCTCAGCCAGTAATTCGATGACGATGCTATATTTAACAAAATTGTTTTTGGTACACCTTAGACAAACACCTTGAAGATACATTAACTTACCTTGAGGATCGTAGATCACCCATGCTGGTGAGAACCAATATTGCAGCAATAATGTTGCAACTCCTAGGCTGCCTACTTTATTCTTATCAACCCGGTAGTTCATAACAAACTTGGAAGTGACTAAGGAGAGAAAGCATGGAAGAAGACTTATTGAAAAGATAGAAATGAGCATGGTGGAAGAGATCTAAGCAAAGCATTAACCATCTAACAAGTTTTAAACACTAGAAATCTTATTGAGAAGGAAAATTTGTGTTTTTGGGGTAGCAAGAGGTCTTTGCCTCAGTTCATGGTCCCAAAGGGAGGAAAAGAGTCCAAGGCACTGTTGATAGCCTTTTGAATCTTCTTTCTATCACTACTTAACTTGCTATGGGAAACACAAATGGAAACAACCTCTGAATTACCAAAAGCAACCTATTCTTAACCAAGAGATAAATTCATCTAACAACAACTAATCCATAAACTGAAACAAAGTATATAAATACAAACAAGAGGAGGTTGGCTACTTGGATTGGTAACTAACCCAAGAGCTTCAGCCATCTGAGGTAACTCAGTGCTAGCTCAAGAATGATCTCATCTTTATTATCAAAATAGTAATAGGACTACATGAAACTGTCACCAAAAGTAAGCTTGAAGTTGAGAAGAGAAAAACTGCAACAAAAATTCGACCCTAGTGAGGCCCTAGGCCTCTCTATTTATACAACTAAAGCTCCTAATAGCTTCCTTAAAATCAGGGAGGCTTGGCTCCCAAAACTTGAGATAAACATAAGTTATCCTCCACTTGCTCGACTGCCTCCTAGTGCATTGATTTGGTTGTTTGTACTCCGATCTGCATGAAGGGGAATTCGAAGTGGGGAGTAATAAATGAGGGGGATTCCCTCCTATAAATCCTCTCCTTTGTCCACTTCGAATTATTTCTGCCAATTTTCCATTGAATCTTTGATTTTGTCTTCAAAATTCAACAAAAATCTACATTAAACACATATTAGACCTCATGGCATCATAACTAACTCAACTCACTCCATAAGCATAAATATAATCAAAAAACATGCAATAAGCTAAGAGACTGGTTGATTTAACTATGTGAGGAGGCAAAATGAGCCCATATAATTACGCATTTATGGGGCTCATCAGCACCCCCCTACTGAAGGTGTTGCTCATCCTCTGAGCAACTTATTCCATCTCCTCATCATTGATGGCCCTGGTGGCCTCCCTAACATCCCAAGCTCCTGATGTTGTTTCCTCTTCCTTGTCGTAGAAGCCTACTTTTCTATCTATCTCTTCCCACTGCCTCTACTCTTATTAATCAGTTCTCCCTTCTAGCATGCCTAACAGTAGTGGTGGACTCAGTTTGAGGCCAATCCAATTGACCTGCAGCCTCTGCAATGAGTGCTTGTACATTGACACTCTCCTTAGTGCCTCCTTTATCCTCATTAGGGAATGATATTCCCTGATCTTCATACTGTGTGGTAAGGTGTTCCATCTCCTCATACATGCATGCACACAGTCATCCCCATGTAACCTTTCCATGTCCTCAAAATGTGCAATGGCTTGTGCTTGATCACTTATATATCTAGGGGCAATTTGAGGATTATTTGTAAGCAGCTGGTGTGTGTTGATGAGAGCCATGGGATCTGATGGCACAGCTCTGATCATTAAGGGCTCATTTTGCTCCTTTATCATCAAATTTCTTATTTTTGTTGCCCTTAACTCTTCATGATTCATCCATGAGGCCATGGCCATTAGTTGCAGGTCCCCTAGCCTAGCATTGGGGTCCCCCATTTTTCCCTGGTCTTCTGATGAACTTTGGTCACACAGGTCCATAAACTGCTTGTAATCTTGGAAAGGCATTGTGTCTCTTTGTTCCAAATTCTTGATCTTAAATTTTAGCCATTGGTCCTTGAGGTATAATCCATAGGATTTTGCTGGTCTTCTACATTGCAATGCCTCCATGGACTAGCTAGCCATGCATGCCAGTTGGGTTTCTTTCTCTTGCAGCTATCTTCTTAGTAATTCATTTTTTGTTTCAAGGTGAGTTCTTGTGATTGCTTCTCTATGACTTATAGCACTTAATTCTCTACCCATTTCTCTGATTGATTCTTCATATGGCCAATATACTCAACTCCCTTGGATTTGGCTATTTTCATCCACCTATGAGTCCTTATTCTTTCTTTCTCCAACTCAAAGAATAGTGGAATTGCAAATTTTTGTGGAATGATTCTCCCCCCCTCAAGAAGATTGTAGTAAGAGCCAAGACTAGGCTAGGGGTTAGGTTCTTGTGCCTATGTTGCTTCCTCCTTCCCCTATGGCTGTCCTTCTACCCTTTTTTCAAGTTTTTCGACCTCCTGTAGGCTTGACAGGGTCTCATGTAGAACAGTCTATGCCTCCTGTAGAACTGTTTTTGAGTCCTGTAGTTCTACTTTTTCCTTCCATGTGGGAGATCTAGGAGTCCCCCTTTCATAAGTGATAGGTGCCTTGGAGGGGGATTCCTTTCCTTGGGCAGAGGTGAATATTTAATAACAATAGGCACTTTAGAAGAAGGTTGGGGTTTCCCTGTTTTGATCCTTGTGCTCTTCCTAGCCCTAAAATACATTAAGGTCTGCCTCTTCCTCTTTTGTTTTGGTTTAATTAGGGTGTTGAGTGCAGTGAAAGCAACTGCTACCTCTATTTCTAGGGTCTCAGGAGACACTTCTATGTTTTCTGCCCCTTTTTCTCCTCCTTCTACATTTTTCTTTGTCTCTATTTGTTTTGTTTCCCCCTGCTCTATTTTTGTTTCTTCCTTCTTCCCTTCTTGTTCCTCAGTTTCTTCTCCTTCTCCCCCTTACTGCTTTTCCTCACCACTATCAAAAGGACTGATATCATAGGTGAGGGCCTTTATGTCATCTTCTGCTATCATGTTTCGTAAAAATTCCCTTGGGGGGTTGTGAATGTATGGAGGGCCTCTTCCACTAAAATTTTTATTAACTCATGGTGAGCTAGCTGATCTAGACTCCCTGCCTTAAACTTAATGCTGGAGTCTATGAGGGACTGCAGGAGGAAATAGGGGATGCTGCGTTTCTGGGGTGTTGGAGTGTCCATTCCATATCTCAGCTCATGAAGGATTCTAAAATGGTAGCCATAGACTATGTTATATCTCCCCTCATAGGAAATATATCTGATGATTTGGTAACTAACCTCATCCCAAAGGTAGGGTATGCTTTTCCTTCTAATGCCATTTTTATCTTCTATAAGATGTTCATTGTTTTGGAAGAAGTTTTTCTTGGCAACCTGTCCAATTGGTTTTTCATCTTTGCTCCAAGGTAATCCAAGAGGAAGGCTAGTAACCCTACTGATAAATTCTGAGGTTATTTGCATGAAAATACCTCTGAAAGTGACAGTGGCATGGGTTCTTGAGTGAGAGACTAAAGAAAGGGCAAATTCTTAAGCAATTTCCTCATCAAACCCTCGGAATTTCTCAAAAAAGGTCATCCAATTTGCCCTTGTGAATATGGCTATTACTTGGGGATGTTCATGGAGGCCAGTTGAATTAGTGGGCTCCTTCCTCATGAATCCTCTTGTCATTGTGCTTATACCCCTTTTGAACACCAAATGTAGAGATGAAGACAAAAATTTTGAAGAAAACAAGAAAATAGAGGAAAACTGTGTTTTGTTTAAAAAAAAAAAACAGGTAGAAATTTTTTATGTAATTCCTCTTCTTCTATGGAATCAATTCCTCCTTAAAATGATATCACTCACACATATTGATAATCAAGGTGGGTATGCATGGAACCTACCTCCTCAAGCCAGAAATTGAGCAAAAAAACCATGTTTTCTCCTTAAAAACAGCTCACTGGCCCTCCAGTAGAATTGTCTGCAAGTGCTCCTATAGAACCTGTAAGTGTTCCTATAGAACGCCGATAGCAGGAGGATGGATGAGAGCGATGGAGAACAATGGTTTCATGGCTGAGGGGTGACAAGGAGCTTAGTACAGCTAAGTGGATGAGGCTAGAATGAAAGAAAAGGTGGTGAGAGTGTTTCAAGGAGGAGTACTTATTACTTCTTTTAGATATTTTCGGTGATAGGGTGAGCTAGTAAAAATGTACATTCGCCATATTTGGACTGTTGGTCCCCACCTGCCTTGTCATCATGGTTTCTTCCCACAATCACCTCTCATCATTGCATCAGAGTTTTCATACCTTCCACTACCTGTCCTTGGGATCTTTCTCTGAGCTGACTATGCGCACGTGTGGGTGACATCTTCAAATGAGTGCAGTCAACTAGATGAAGGTGGCCAAGTTAACTAACCACCTTTTCTCGTTCAACCTCAACCATCTCATTTTCTCATGCATACCTTTCAATTACACCAATGCAAACATAGGAGTGGGTTAGTCACTTACCTGTGAGTCCAATGTATGTGTTGTGAGGTATTTTGGCTCCTTTTACTATTGCATGCTTGTATTTCCCTTGCTACATGCTCTCTGCTTTCTGATGTGTGGTTATCTTGTCTTGTATAGGTATCCTCTGGCTGGATCTAAGCTACATATGTCTCCTTCAATCCCCATGGTTGCACTTCTTTTGTTGTTGTGGCTTGATTTTAATGGGATCAGCTGCTACAGGAATTCCTACAAGAGCTCCTGTAGTTGCTTCTCCCTTTGAAATTTCAGCTTATTTCTATGCTGGGAGTATGAGGATGATGCCAAAGATGTTGATGGAGATGGAGAGGTAATAGGTAAGCTGTAGGTAATATTTTGAGGTGCTACTTCCTTTTTTTTTTTTTTTTTTTTTTTTTTTTTTTTTTTTCTAAAAATTGGTTTTCTATGTTTTCTGTGACAGGAAGGAAAAAATGATAATGATGATGTGATGCAGGTGTGGAATGGATGGCAAGGAGGGTTGATAGCTATAGGAATGTTTAAATGTTCTTCATAAAGCTTCCCAGCCCCTTAAACTACTTTTTGGAACCATTTCTGGCTCTTTCTGATTCCTACAGAAGCCTCCTGTAGAAAACACAAGGCCTCTTGTAGAACACATAGTTCCCAGAAAAAAAAGCATAGTGGGGTGGAAGAAAGGTCAGAAATGATGGAGAAGGGTGTGGAGGAGATGAAATAGGTGCTAGTGTGAATGTCAGGGCTTTGTGGCATATTCTCTTGCTCCCTGTGGTCCTCCTGCAAACCTGCAATGCACATTAAAATTCAATTTTCTTTTTCTTCTTTTTTTTTCTTCTTTTTTGAAAGAAACTAGGGCGCCTCAAGGAGGTTTTCACACTAATTGCCTGCCCTGGGTGCTTCCAAGGGAGGTTTTCACCCAAGGATCTTATTCTCTTTTTATTTTCTCTTTTTTTGTTTTTGGCATGACTGGGCCACCTCAAAAGAGGTTTTCAACTCAATGATGGGACTCAAGATCCTTATGGAGGTTTTCACTTGAGTCCTTATTTTTTTTTCTCTTTTTTATTTCTTCAGTGAGTGGGTGAAGTGGAGGCTAATACATGCTCCACTACCATCATTGTCTTATTCATATCTTCAATGAAATCTCACTTGGAGAAGGGCATCTTGTAAATTTTCAACCTATGTTCATTGACAAGCATGGGGATGGCTTCTTCATCAATGGTTCTGATCAGAACTGAACCATTGTCACTGCACTTTTCCATAGTGTAGGGTCCCAGCCATCTTGTCCTCAGCTTTCCTTTGAAGTCTTTATACCTTGAATCATAGATAAGTTCCCAATATCCCTCTTGGAATTGCTTCTCCTTGATATTTTTGTCATGTCATATCTTCCTTTGAAGCTGAACTACCTCTGTGTGGGGAAGGGCCTGCAACCTTTGTTCATCCAATCCATTGAGCCAGAGTAATCTTTCCTTCTGTACATGGCTGAGGTCTAGGTCTAGCTAAGCTGCCATCCTTAGTGTATTGAATTCAAATTCTATTAACAGTAAAGGCTTCTTCCCATAGACTAGTTCATAGGGTGTGCACCCTATAGTGGTCTTCCATGTTGTGTTGTAGGCCCAAGTGGCCTCAACTAATCTGTCTGCCCAATATTTTGTGTTGTTGCACACCATCTTGGTTAGAATTCCTTCCAAAGCTCTATTAGTGACTTCCACCTACCCATTGGCTTGTCAATGGTAAGGGGTGGAAGTCTTGTGCTTGATTTTATGATGTGTGAGCAGGTCTTCAATAAAATTGGAAGTGAACTAACTGCCTTGATCTATGACCAATTCTCTTGGATACCCAAACTTGTAGAATATGTTTTCTCTCAAAAACTCAACTACTTTTTCCTCTATTGTAGCTTTGATTGCTTTTGTTTTTGCCCACTTTTTTAGGTAATCGTTGCACACAATTATGTATTGCTTCTGTTTTGAAGGGGGGTTGATAAGACCCACAAAGTCCATGCCCCACTTCTCAAATGGCTCAAAGGTCACTTGAGGTTGCATGGGCATATCATCCTTTGGAGTAGGTTTCCCCATCCTTTGACACCGATCACATTGGTTGGTGTATCTCCTCACATCTTGATGAAGAGTGGGCCAATAGTAGCCTACTTGCAATATTTTGAAGGCAACTCTCTTTGCTACAAAATGACCCCCATAAGGCCCATCATGACAAGTCAAGAGGATGTCAAAAACTTCCTCCTCCTTGACATATCTTCTCAATATCTGATATGGGCCAAGTTTGAAGAGATTTCCCCCAATCTAGGTGAAAGGGGCACTTTTCCTTACTATCTTGCTCTTCTCCTTTGAGGACAAGTGTGGCGGGAACTGTGCTGAAACCAAGTAGTTTGCAATATCAGCAAACGATAGAGAGAGTAGTGAGATAGTAAACAGGTTTTCATTTGGAATTTGATCATCCACCATTCCTTCTTCACCTGCAGGCAAATTTACTCTAGACAAAAAGTCAGCAACAACATTTTCTTTACCAAGTTTATCAACAATGGTCAAATCAAACTACTGCAATAAAAGAAACCATCTAATAATGCAAGCATTTACATCCGGTTTGTTCATTAAATATCTAATTGCAGCATGATCAGTATGCATGAAGGTTTGATAGCCTATGATATAATGTCTGAATTTGTTTAAAGAATGAACAATAGCTAGAAGTTCCTTCTCGGTTACCATATAGTTCAGCTCCGCCTTTAACAAGTTTTTGCTTATAAATTATATGGCATAAGGTAACTTTTCATCAATTTGTCCTAAGGCTGCTCCTATTTCTTTGTTCGAGGCATTTGTGTGAATGTGGAAAGGTAGGGCCTAATTTAGGCCTCTAAGGATTGGGGCAGTCACAAATTTTCCTTTGAAGGTATCTAGAGCTTCTTGATAGTTTTCTGACCATACAAATTTGATATATTTACCTAAAAGACCAAACAACAGCGAGGCTAGTTTTCTAAAATCTTTAATGAATCTTCGGTAATACCTAGCTAAGCCTAGGAAACTTTTGACATCTCTCAAATTTTGAGGAGGTGGGACCCTTTGGATGATGGAAATTTTGTTGGGGTCCACCTGCAATCCTTGTTGAGATATTGCATGACCTAGCACGATCCCTTTAGTCATCAAAAATTCACATTTTTCCAGGCTGAGAGATAGGTTCATCTCAATACACTTGTCCAAAACTTTTCCTAGGTTAGATAAAGCTTCCTAAAAGTCAGAACCATAAGGAGTAAAATCATCCATATATATTTCCACTGCATCATGAACCAGTTCAGAAAATATACTCAATGCCACTCTCTGGAAAGTGGTTGGAGCATTGCAAAAAACAAAAGGAAGGACCTCGTATGCAAAGGTACCCCAAGGACAAGTGAAAGTGGCCTTATCTTGGTCTTCTGAGCTGATTTCAATCTGATTGTACTCGCTAAACCCATCTAAGAAGGAGAAAAACATTTTCCCCACCAGACCATCTAACACTTGATCTATGAAAGGAAAAGAAAAATGGTCCTTTTTAGTGGCTTTTTTCAATTCCTGATAGTCGACACAGATTCTCCTCTTGCCATTTTTCTTTGGCACTAGCACCAAAGGAGAGACCCATTCACTGTTAGAGATGGGGTAGATGAATCATGCATCAAGTAATTTTTGCAACTCTTCCTTAACAATGTCTTTAAGTGTTGGATTCATCCTCCTTTAAGGTTGCCTGACTGGTTTGCTATCTTCCTTAATGTATATATGATGAGTACATACTGAAGGGTGCACTCCCTTCATCTCCTTATAACTCCAAGAAAAGGCATATAAATGTTTTCTCAATAAGTTGAACATCTCCTTCTCCTGGGAAGTGGATAGGGATGGATTGATTTTCAAGGTCCTTTCTGGGCTGAACTCTATATTCTTAACATGGAGAAAGGTCGATTCAGCCACACAGAGATCAGTTAAGGGGTTTTTTTGGGTTTATTTCACTATGTCCTCTAATGGTAAGATATTGGGGGGTGGATTTTGAATTAAATTATCAATGATATGATCCACATCTTGCGGTCCCCCTCCCCCCCCCATCATGGCGGTTTCTAATGCACAAAGTGGTGTAGAATAGACTTCATCCTCATCCCCCTCCTCCAACCAGAGAGGTAGATCATGTTCTAGCAAGGGTTGGGTAGGACGTTATAGGATTAATTGTTTGGACATATGCCCATTCTTGATGGTCATGTTCCGAGCTCGACAGCTAATGTAGGCATCGGCAGTAGCCAACCAGGGTCTTCCCAAGATGATAGGATACCCAGTGAGCTTTACCTTCGACTAGAGAACTAAGAAATGAGTAGGGTACTCCCAAGAATCAATGGAGACCATCACATCTTCCACAATCCCTTCAAGGGTCACAGTGGAGCAGTCTGCTAGCGGCAGTACTATCGTGGTCTTCCTCAAGGATCCCTGGAGGTTAAGTTTGAGAATTGTGTCCTTTGTCATCACACTAATGGCAACTCCCAAATCAATCAAGGTATGTGGGATCATGGTGCCATTGATGTGGACATCAACTACTGGGCTTCTAGGGTCCAGATATTTCGGACAGATTACCTGCCCCAACATCAGGTCAGACAGTTGTCCTATGACATTGATGGTTGGGGCATCTCTCTTGCACCTTCCTAGATGCCTAAAGCACTTCTCTTTGATCAACCTATTGTATATAGGCACATCTTTTATGGCTTGAAGAAGTGGTATCTTCACACATAACTGTTTCAATTCTCCCAGAAGTTCAGTTTCTTCTGGGGTAGGCTGTGTTGTCCCGGATAGTCTCTCAAGAAGGGGTGGAATTTCTTTCGGTTCACTTTCCTCTTTATCTTCCTCAACCTCCCTAGGTGGATGTTGTCTATCTAGGAGAACCTTCCCAGATCACAGGTTAATCTTCTGAATCTCCATAGCATAAGTTGGGCATGATGGTTCCCCACAATATACTTGTTGAGCCTGTTTGTTGTTCGGGTTCGGGTTCGGGTTCAGTTCAGTAGGCATTTGGGATTGCCTTGGTGAAGCAGGAGGCAATGGTTGTGGTTGAGCAGGTGGTGGAGGCAAAAGAGTGGGAGGAGAGTTGTAATGGGGCCTCCGCCCCTGATGAGATGCATTCCACTGAGGTTGCGGCTAATCATAGGATTGAAAAGAATTAGCGGCTGGTTGGGCATGATATTGAGATGGAAAGGACCAATGATAAGGCGTGGACCAGGAAGGATGAGCAAGAGGGCCCGAGGAAGGTATGGAAGTGACTTGGTTAGGGTTGTAGTATGCCTGAGATGTCCCTTGCATCCCCTGCTGGTATGGTATAGGTCCATATGGTCTCCTTTTGTTCATGAAATAGAGTGGTTCAGTTGCTCCTTCGACCCCTTGGTATATAGCTTTAAGTCTAGGCAAGGAAGGGAACTTATCTGTAGAATGATCTTCTTCACATACTGAACAAACCTCTATAGAGTTCAATGGAAATTCATTTCTAGGATTCCTCCTGTTGCATCTAGGGAAAAATATGGCCAAATCCCTCTCTGGTTCCTCTTATTTCCTTTTGATATGAAAGGTATCCATTTGCATGGCAAGAGTCTGCAGCATCTCACTCTTGAAGTCTTCCAACATGTTTCTGAGTTCACCTTTGATGGATGAATTGGAAGAGGAGGTATTGGCTATGGGTTGACTACCCCTACCTCTCTTTCTGGTTGCTCTAGAATGGTTTATAAAAACAGTCTTTATGTCCTCATAAGATAGTTGGTAGATGTCTCCCCTAGCCAGTAGATGGAGGGTGTCTGGAAGGTCTTTTGGAATTCCCCTGAGCAAGACCAACTTCAAAGATTCAGGGTCAAGTGTGCACCTGGCCCTTTTGTAACTGAGCTGGAACCTCTCTTCATAATCTTCCAAGGATTCATCACTTCCCATGGGCATTCAGAATATTTTATCTTTGGTATCTTTTGACCTATAGTAGTCTCAATATTTTTTATTAAAGGCCCGCTGCATATGAGCCCAAGTTGTGATGCTATTGCCAGGTAACCCCATGAACCAGTGGAATGCTACATCCTTGAGAGTAGAAGGGAATAGTTTCAACTTTTTCTCATCTTCTGCATAGTCATAGGTTCAAAAGATGACAACAAACTCAAACAAGAAGGTGTCAAGATCCTCCGTAGTCAAACCATGGAAGTGAGGTAGGGCTGAAGGACTTATATTATTCATTTTGGTGTACCCATTGGTCTCTCAAAAGGGAAAGGTACCCTCTATTCTTTCTCCATTTCCCCTAGCATTTCTGTTTTTAGCCATTGGCTCAGGAGGGATGTTTTCTTCTTCTTCTTCCCCAATAGGTTCTTCAAATATCTTTGGTTGTTCACCTAAAGGTTCTTCTTCATCACTACCACTGAAGAAGATAGAAGGTTGGTTGTAAGATGTAGTGGGGGTGTTGGGCAAGAATTTTCCTGAATTATCTCTATTCCTACAAGGCATGAAAGGAAATCATTTTGTTTGGTTTTTATTTTTTCACTGATTCTACCTGCAAAACTAAAATGGATTGAACAACACAAATTGAAACTAACTTAAATGAACTTTTCTTAAATGAAATTTTCAGAATTGAAAAGGAGAGCAAGGAAATGCAGAAACTAAAAGAAACAACTATTCTACTTTTGCATAAATTAAATTTGTAAAATTGAAAAGGAAAGCAAGGAAATGCATAAACTAAAAGAAACAACTATTCTACTTTTGTTGAAATAAACTACTTAGCAGAATGTTGCGATAGAAAATAGAAGAAAGCAGTAATCACAAAATACTTTGATGCTTCCCTAGCAACAGTGCCAAAAAATGGTGAGCACTAGTATTGCAGCAATAATGTTGTAACTCTTGGGCTACCTACTTTACTCTTATCAACCCGGTATTTCATAACAAACTTGGAAGCGACGGTGTTGTATGCACAAGTACTAGTTCTTACTGCAAGCTATCACTTGGTCAGTTGGCGCAAGATCAGTAGGAGCTCAAGCCAACTTCTATGGATTCCAGAAGAAGCTCTATATGGGGCGAAAGAAAGAAAAGCTTACTCTACAGAGGCTACTCTACTTGCAGAAAGGAAAATGACTTAAATGTAAAGTAAACCTAGCAAACCCTACTTAACCAACTAATCCCACTTTTGCAAAAAGAACTATGAAAACCATGAAATGAATTCCATTACCTACTCAAGGAAGTAAACAACATCAACTCAAGCTATTTCTAGAAGTAAATGAGAAAAAAAAAAAAAAACATCTTTTTATATTTTTATATATTTTTATGTGAAATTAACATGCGTGTATTTTATTCTGTGTGAAGGTGGAAGCGAATAGGTGGTGTTGAAGGGTGACTTCGGGGTTTTAGGAAATGCAAGATGGTGTAGATGGGTCCTAGGAGGTCTAAGGTGGCCTTCTAGAGGCTTTTCCCACACTCAGCCTTCAAAAGAAAGCCTATAGGAAAATCTACAGGAGGACACAAGGGATCTACAAGAGGTCTATAGGAGGATGCCGAGAGCAGTTTTGAAGGTTTTGAAGGTGTGAGGGTGGGTGAAAAAGGTAGATTAAGATTGGGATGATGTGTTAGGGTGCCTAAGATCCACCAAGCATCATGAGTTGAGGGAAAGATAGTCGGGAGAGAGTAAGAAATCCTATGGAAAAATGCAGAAAACTAAGGCAGATTTGAGGTGAACTTTGGGCGACCTGTAGGGCATAGATCAGGGAGAGAATGTGATGGTTGATAGGCTGACCTACTGTGAGAAGAAATCTGCTACAAAATAACTGACATTCAAATAAAGAGATCAAGCAAGCAAGGAAATTAAGTACATCAAAAAAATAGAATTTTGCATCAAGCAAATCTAAATTATGAGCTATGGAAAGAAATGTTGAAAAATGCTATAAGGAGAGAAAGCATGGAATAAGACTTATTGCAAAGACAGAAATGAGCATGGTGGAAGAGATCTAAGCAAAGCATTAACCATCTAACAAACTGTAAACACTATAAATCCTATTGAGAAGGAAAATATGTGTTTTTGGGGCAGCAAGAGGGTCTTTGCCTCAATTCATGGTCCCAAAGGCAGGAAAAGAGGCCAAGGCACTGTTGCTAGCCTTTTGAATCTTTTTTCTATCACTTCTTAACCTAATGTGGGAAACACAATGGAAACAACCTATAGATTACCAAAAGCAACCTATTCTTAACGAAGAGAGAAATTCATCTAACAGCAACTAATCCATAAACTGAAACAAAGTATATAAATACAAAAAAGGGGAGCTTGGCTACTTGGATTAGGCCCTAACCCAAGAGATTTAGCCCTCTAAGGTAACTCAGTGCTAGCTCAAGAAGGATCTCATCTTTATTATCAAAATAGTAATAGGATTACATGAAACTGTCACCAAAAGTAAGCTCGAAGTTGAGTAGAGCAAAACTGCAACAAAAATTCAACAAAAAATCAACCCTAGTGAGGCCCTAGGACTATCTATTTATAAAACTAAATCTCCCAATAGCTTCCTTAAAATCAGGGAGGCTTGGCTCCCAAAACTCGAGATAAACATAAGTTATCCTCCACTTGCTCAATTGCCTCCTATTGCATTGATTTGGTTGTTTGTACTCCGAGCTGCATGAAGGGGAATTCAAAGTGGGGAGTAATAAATGAGGGGAATTCCCTCCTATAAATCCTCTCCTTTTTCCACTTTGAATTATTGCTACCAATTTCCCATTGAATCTTTGACTTTGTCTTCAAAATTCAACAAAAATCTGCATTAAACACATATTAGACCTCATGGCACCATAACTAACTCAAATCACTCCATAAGCATAAATATAATAAAAAAACATGCAATAAGCTAAGAGAATGGTTGATTTAACTATGTGAGGCAAAATGAGCCCATATAGTTACCCATTTATGGGGCTCATCACATGCCGCGGAAGAAAGGTTTCGGGTACTGTGACAGACACCATCATCAAAACCGATATAAGGTGTGACAGACACCATCATCGACCGATATAAGGTGTGACAGACATCTACATAAGAAGTAAAAAGGATACAATAAGTGGCAAATGCTTACACACCAAGCCAAACATGTACCAAATGAAAAACACACTTACGTACACAACAATGCATGAAAGACTCATGCATAATATTTCTTAAGATAAAGCCCATTCCAGGGCTTATCCAAAGGGTTACCTTCATAATCAATTAGCTCATAAGCCCCTTTTTGCAATACTCATTTGAAAATATAGGGCCCATGCCACATGGGTTCGAATTTGCTTGCCCCCAGCTTGTCATTAGCTTGATCATACAGCAAGACTAAATCTCCCTCCGTGAAGGAACGTGGATTGACTGTCTGATCATAGTGATTCTTGACTCTCTTTTTTGTGCTTCAATAACTAAAGAAGCAAGTCGACAAGTATTGTCCAGCTATTCAAGATAAAGGTGTTCTTCCACCAGAGTAGTATTCAGGAGCAATTTGACAGCTAATTTGAGAGAAGGGATTTCACACTTAATCAAGAGTGTAGATTCCAGACCATAAACCAGTTGAAATGGTGTGAATTCGGTTGCATCATTAACCGAGGTATGGTAGGCCCATAGGGTGGAAAACAAAATTAAATTCTAGTTGAACTTGTGCATTCCAATGGTATGCTGAAGCATAGTAACCAACACCTTGTTGACAGCTTCGACTTAGCCATTGGTCTGAGGGTAAGAAGGTGTCAAACTATCGTGATGCAAGCCTAACTGGGTTATCAACTCAGTCATCATATAACCATGGAAATGGGAACCATGATCAATGACTATAGCCTGAGGGACATCGAACCGGGTAATCACCTGATTGAATAGGAATTGTGCCACTGTATTACCGTCATTAGACAATGTAGGCATCGCTTAGGTCCATTTCATAAAATAATCAATGGAACCGATAATATACCCATGCCCCCCGGCCGAGCTAGGGTTATAGCTCATAAAATCAATGTCCCATTTAGCAAAAGTTCCTACTGTAATAACAGGATGAAAAAGGGAAGGTGGCGCATGCATCTTCCGCTAATAAATTTTGCACGCATGACAGGAACGGATAGCAAGAATGCAATCCTTAAAAATGGAGGGCCAAAAGTAACTAGCACGAAGGATTTTTTGGGCAGTAGCATAACCAGACATATGACCACCACACGTGCTAGAGTGGTAGTCATTCAAGACTCTTTCAGCTTCCTCAAAATTCAGACAATGACAGAGAACAGAATCAACGCCGAAATAGTATAAAGTGTCTCCTACAATACGATAAGGCTGAGAATGGTGATGAATGCGTTGCCAAGCATCCTTAGACAAATTAGGATGGAAGGAAGACGTCTTGAGCTAGAAAATAATGTCACCATACCAAGGATCGAGGGTAGTTATCAAGAAGAGTGTGTCATCTGGAATGCGGTCCTCTATCCGAGAGGGAGCGGAAGCAGACGATAACAAGCAAATCAACTCAGCGAAGACCAGTGATTTTTTAGACTTGGCAGTAGCAAACTCCAAATCGAACTCTTGAAGGATAACAATCCATCTTGAGTACCTTTCCCCCAACAATTAGCGTGACAAAATGTATGTCATCGGGTTGCAATTTGAAATCCCGGTCGTTGTACGCAACAGAATATAATGACAAAATCATTGGACAGGTTGAACCAACTGGCTAGAAAGTTACCCGTTTGATACTGAGGTTGACCTATTTGCCTAGAAGGCTAAACTTGCTAGATAATAGGTTGACCTTATGTTGTGGCCAGCAACAACCCCCCTTCTTATTTAGTGTTATTACTAATACTAAATAAGTAAGGGACCCTTAGTCAAAAATTTAAAAAATTAATTAGTGATTGTATTTCCTTTTTAATAAAACTTACCATCATAAACTTAGGAAAATACCCTTTAAAAATCTAAAAATCTTAAGTTTCATGATAAGGTAAGATAAAATTATTCCTTAAGAAAAATCGCATTGTAAAAAGGATAATAGGACACCTCCTTGCACGCCGAATTCTAAGATTATGAAATCGCAATGCGAGACTACGTATTGAAAAACATATATCGCATCACATGCATCAAAGACCGTTTACGATAAAAACCCCAAACCACCGATATGTGATGGCGCATATCGCAAAATTGCATCTCACAGAAAGTACGTTAACAAAAAACTATCTTATGCCGCATTGCGATATTGCGATATTGCGATAGAACGACAGAGCGATATTGCGATAAAGTTGCGGAATGATATCATGAAAATGCGATATGGTGATCTACGATATTGCGAAGAAAATTGCAAAATCGCTTCATCGCGAATCTTTCGGGCTCGTTATTCGAGAAATTTTTTTCCATAAAACGATACATGGTTATGCACTTTAATGCTAATTAATGAGTTAGTTGCCAGTTGTTAATGAAATATGGTTTTGTGCTTATCAAAGAGCTAGTTCACGTAAGGTGGTATAATTTTTATGTCTTCAGCATTTAAAATCTTTCCCATCACCTTTCCTTATCATTACTCTCACCTCACTTGTAAACTGCAGGAATGAAGAACAAAGAACTATACAAAGCAATACACAGGATATCATGGGGAAGAAAGGCAAAGCTACGAGCTCTGAAGACAAAGAAATGATGCCCTTGTATACAGACACTGCGTGTAATAGAGACGTTGGTATTACTACTTGGGAAGGCATGTATAATCTACTTGAAGAAGAGAATCCCAAGGTGATGGAGGTTACGGCTTCTGCAGGTTCACAGGGGTCTTCCGAGGCATCTGTTGCAGATTTAGCTTGTTCGTTCTTGCACCAGATAGCGGCAAGGCCCAAAATTCTCCCGTACACAGACATGGTTAAATGGGTACTGGATAGCGTTGATATATAAAAACAAACAATTTAAGACTCCGGGTCAAGAACTTATGGAATTATTATTTTTTTACAAAATTTGAGCTTTACATCCACTAAAAGAAAGTGCACAAGAGGCGAAAATTTCACCAAGGAAGCCCGGATCAAAAAATGGAGGCAGTTTCTGAGGCACGCATCGTTGGGTAAAACTTCCTCAAATGGAAAGCCTCTAATTGCTCAGTCACCTGTAAGCCCAAAAATTCGTAAAAAAGAATGCTAGAGGTAAAAAGTAAAACTTGAATCCTAAAACCAGTAGCAATTATCCGAAATATCTTCAAAATAGTATGTATATATGTACAGCAACTGCAAACAAGCTGGAGACAAAAGGCTCAAGAAAAGGCAGAATCAATCAAAATATTAACTAAGTTGAATTGGGATCTTATTGGGCATATTTTGTAAAACCGCACAGCCAGTGTATGACTCTCAACTGCATCATCAATTCTGCCGAGAAGATGGCGCCAGCTCTTGTTGATTCTGTTTTCGCAGGACAATTGAAGTCTGAAGTCAACCAGCTGACCCTACTCAAGCAAATGCTGAATGCTTGCGATTTCAAGGATCAAATACAGAAATAGTTAGTTGTTAAGTTTAGATTCAATATTAGTATTAATTTTGCTTTACTTTTTCCTAGAAAAAGGACGGTCATTTAAATCGTATCCTACATTTTTGTAATAAGTTATTTTTAGATTTATTTAGTAGTATTTAAACCCTTCTCATGCATTTAGAGAAGGGTCCAGAAATTTATCAAAAACTTGTCCTCAAAACATGCACTTTTACACCCTCCGAGGAGGTTTTCATGAATGAATCGAACAGGATTTATTGATATTTGCATTTAATATCTGCTACTGATGTTGCACTTCTATACTCATAGTGGATGTTGGATTAAGAAGAGATAAATCATTATCGCTTGAAGCTCATGAGTAGAACTAGTTATAAATGGTACTTTTATCTCTTAACTATTTCTGCCTTTGTGTTAAAGTGATATTCATGTTTAGTTGTTTATATATTGATGCGTGAATGCCTGAGTTATCATTTGGCACTTTTGTACGGTGATAGCTATTTAATTATGATTAATGTATGAGTAGCTTATGATGCGATATGTTTTTCACAACTATTTCATCTAACTTTTTATACGAAGTGGTTTATCTGTATTGAATTATTTTCTCATAACATTCGAATGATATTTATTACTGATTGTTTTCTAAAATCATTTTAGATCACATAATAGAAGGATTACACCCCGGGTTAGTGTAGACCTAGATATTTCTGTTTATTAGAATACAATTGTATATCATTAGATTAGAGTTAGAATTAGAGCATCTCACTTAGGAACTTTTAGAAAGGAAATATCAACTCTGCACCCACACATACACATAAATTGGGAAACTGGTCCCATATCCCCAGTCGGACCCACTATACCAAACGGAAAAGGAGTTGCTAACCAAGGTCCAGACCGGGTGGGTATCCCCCTTGTTGTAGACCCGATTTTCGGGGCTTCAACATATTTGGCGCTAGAAGGAGGGCCTCGAACTGTGAATGGCAAGCAAGTCTAAATCTAAATACCATTCTGAGAGTAAATTGCCCTCACCATCTCCCCCGACTTCTCCATTGCATTTAGAATCTTTAAATCCAGAGCCAGAAGTCGTAAGAACAACATTTGCTCCTACAAATCCTGACATTTCAGAACAATCTACTATTGAACCTCCTGAAGTTGAATCTTTGATTCACAAACTTCAAAAATTTTCTATATCTCTTCAAAGATCTGATAAATCACAAGGCAACGTGACTTTGCAATACAACCCTGCTCATCCTCTTACCAGATTAAAGAGTGAAAATTTTGGCGTTCAGCCAACCAAATTACCTCTACCCACAAGGGAGAGAGCAAGGAAATCTCCTAAAGGGTCCGATAGTGAGACTCTTTCATCATCATCATCCATCTCAACCTCTCCACCACGAAGTCAACCATCCACTCCCCCACTTCAAATCATTGTTCATCAGTCCACTGGTACTTCCACATCTCCTTCTCAATCATCGGGAGTCATAATATCTTCATCTTCTCAACCACAGGGATCATCTTCTGCACTTTCCTCTGTTAGTAGTTCAGTGATGGCTCAATCTCCATGGAATAACCCAGGAGCAGTCTTAATGCCTGCGCCCTTGACTCAGCTACCAGCCCATCCTGAAAAATGGCTGCCTAAGTTTAATCCTGAAGCAGGCATGCTAGCAGAAGAACATATAAATAACTTTATGTTATCCATAAATCTCAATGGAGTTACCAACGAAGACGTTGTCGTTCGAATTTTTCCTTATACTCTGCAAGGAACAACCGGATCATGGTATTTTTCATTACCATCTGGATCTATCACTAGTTGGGATATTTTCCAAGAACAATTCCTTATTAAGTTTGGTGATGATAGGTCTATGGCGACATTGATCAATGACCTGTCTAACCTTAGGGCTGAGTCAAAAGAACCTATCAAAGATTTCAATTTGCATTTCAATAAATCATTAAACAAAATTCCTACTGCTTCCAAGCCTAGCGAAGAAGTGTGAAGTGAATGGTACATCACTGCTTTACAATCAAACATAGAAATATTTGTTGACAGGGCTAACAAAACAACTTTAGTAGAAAATATGAAAGAAGCAATAGTAGTAGAGAAACGTATTATAGCCCTAGAAAAGAAAATGTGATAGAAGAACGAAAATCCAAGAAGGTTACTTTCAAGGAAGATCCCAAGAAAAAACAATCGAAAGATCCATTCGATTTAGAAGGATTACAAAAAGTTTTGAAGACCATGTCTAACAAGACGGTCGACATTAAGAAACAAGTGGCAGAAACTTCTTCTAAAAAGCCGTACAGACCTTTTAAAAGAAACCCTTCAACCGATTCAAAGCCCCCAAATTCTATTACAAGTGTTGAATCAGAAGAAGAAGAAGAGGAAATCGCTACCGAAGAACATACTGATGAAGAAGAAGTTGTAGAGTTACAAGGTATGTGGGATTTCATCCTCCCAGATGAAGAGGATCAAGAGGCATCCCTGGTAAGAACTCGAAGTAGAAATCAACTTGATCCTCCTCAATCTACCCCTAAGCCAAAGAGCGCAAGCTCAATGGCTAAGGATAAAGTCACAACCAAGAAAACAACACCTAAAGCGACTCAAACCAGCCCAATACAAATAGATTCATCAACTCCATCAAAAACATTGATCGTTTTAGATGAAATGGAGTATAATATCATAGAAGACATGAAAAAGACTAGGGCCAACATCACTTTTTACAAATTGAGCAAGTTAAAACACCAGCAAAAGATACTCTTGAAAGAATTACATGTTGTACCAGTTGCACCTTTACATGCCACTATAATCTCTCAAGATTCCCATGACATGGGAAGACTTCCAACTAATGTGATTAATAAAGTTGACCCAAACGACATCGCCTTAATCAGAGGAAGATCGAGATCTCATACTCCCCCGTTTCTTCTTACTTACGAAATTTTCAATAAAAATTTGCATAATTGCTTAGTGGATTCTCGACCTTCATCGAATATTTTACCAAATTCAATATGTGCAAAATTGAACGTTCAACCACAAAAATCTGATGTGCGCATAGTTCAGCTAGATTGATCGCAAGTCGAAGTGATTGGCCAATTAAATCAGGTTACCATAAGGCTGTCATCCAACCCAAAGGTATGTCAAGTTATCGACATTTTAGTCGCTGATATTCCAGAATTTTATGGCTTAATTCTTAGCAAAGATTGGTCAGAAAAACTTCATGGATACTTTGCAACTGACTGGTCGCACATGTGGCTCCCTTACAATGGTAAACCAAACCAGATAAAAGTTGAGCGAGAAAGACATCAGAAATACATAGTAACAGAACTGGAGGGAGAAAATGAACTAGTAGCATACAACAATAACATCATCAACAACTACTCAGTAAGATTCTTTCCTTGGGAATTTTAATGCTCATACTTCACCTTACTTAGAACATTCTGTTTTATCTCAAGTAGAAAATTTCTCTCAAACAGCTAGTTCTAAATGTATTAAGTTTATAAATAGTCCTGTAAATCAATCTTTATTTTGGAAGTTATTTCTGATGGTTCTAAGTCTAATGAAGGAGCAAGAGCAGGATGTGTGTTAATCAGTCCAAAGGGAAATAAAACTATTGTAACTTGTAGACTCGAATTTGATTGCACCAACAGTACTGCAGAATACGAGGCTTTAATCCAAGGATTATACAAAGTGATCGGATTAAATGTCAAATACCTTCAAGTTTTCGGAGATTCTGAAATTGTAATCAGACAGGTACGTAATACTATACATTGTTTATCAGGTCATTTAAAACATTACCAATCTTTAGTTCAAGATCTGACTGAACACTTATAGCATTTAATATTTCATCAATTCCCAGACTCCATAATGCTAGTGCAGACCTCTTAGCCAACGTAGCTTCCAAGCTCATTCCTTCATAATATTTTAGCCCTGATTGATTTTCAATTGAATTAATTTTTAGACCCTCAATTCCTGATAACATTACCAATTGGAGAATTTTCAACAACGATCCTGATATCATGAGTTTTCTCACATCTGAAGGATCCTATACCAATCAAATAATTGATGAAGACCAACATGACCAACAATTGCAACAAGATAGCACTAACAATGCTATACCTAAGTTAGTAGTCAAGTTAGAAGACATTTACGGTTTGAAATATCGGTTTAAAAGATCTACCAATTCGAAGCTACAAAGTTCAACTCTGAACTATGAATTAGTAAATCTAGGAACTGATACGAAACCACAAAATATCAACCTAGGCCTTGGTCTAGCTCTTGAAGAAAAATTAGCATATATTCGTCTCTTGAGACAATACAAAAGTGTCTTTGCTTGGAATTACGATGAACTCAAAACGTATGACACCTCCATCATCCAACATACTACTCCAATGATAGATGATGAAAAACCTGTTCAACAAAAGTTGAGAAAGATCCATCCTAACCTAGAAAACCAGATCAAATCTAAACTCAATAAGTTATTGAAAGCCAAAATAATTTTTCTCGTTCGACATTCCAAATGGGTTTCCAATATGGTCCCTGTTAGAAAGAAAAACGGAGACATTAGAATCTGCATTGACTTTCGGAATCTTAACAAAGCCTGCCAAAAGGATAATTTTCCTTTGCCTGCTATGGAACAAATACAACAGGCAGTCACCAGGTCAGAATTAATGTTATTCTTGGATGGATTCTCAGCGTACAATCAAGTGTTGGTACATCCCGATGATCAATTGAAAACTACATTCAGAACTAAATGGGGCACCTACACATATCAAAAGATGCCATTTGGTCTGATCAATGTTGGTGCCACATTTTAGAGAGCCATGGACATCGCGTTCAAAGGATTAGTTAATAAATCAGTGGTAATCTATTTGGATGATATAACTGTATATTCCAAGAAATGAAGCAATCATCTTAGAGATTTAAAACAAATCTTCCAACGTTGTCAAAGGTATGGAATTTCACTTAACCCGAAAAAATCTTTTTTCGCATTAAGTGAAGGAAAACTTCTCGGATTCCTAGTATCAAAATTTGGAATTCACATTGATCCTGACAGAATCAAGGAGATTTCTGAAATATCCCTACCTCACAACAAGAAAGCCATGCAATCTTTTCTTGACCAGATTAACTTTGCAAAGAGATTTGTTCTAGATTTTTCAAGAATCATATCTCCTTTACAAGCAATGTTTAAAAAGAACTCAAACTTTAAATGGGGCCAAGATGAATATGAGGCATTCAATCTGATCAAACAAGCACTTGTGAATGCTCCATCTTTAGCAACTCCAAAATTTTCAGATCCTTTTATTTTATATACATTTGCCTCTGATAGATCATATGCTGCGATACTCACTCAAGCAAATCAAGAAAAGGCAGAGGCCCCGATTTCTTTTTTCAGTTCAAATTTACAGGGGGTTGAGTTAAATTATTCAAATGTGGAGAAACAAGCTTACACTATTTTCAAAGCAATTAAATATTTCAGACCCTTTCTACTTAAAACCCATACGAAATCATAGTACCATTCTAGCGGTAAGAAATCTTTTAATACAAAAAGATGTGGGTGAGAAAAGAGCCAATTGAGTTACTGCCTTACAGGAATATGATGTAGAAATCAAACCAGCAAGTATTGTAAAAGGTCAAGGCTTTTGCAAAATGCTGGCCGGAGCATCGCTTATGTCTGAAATTCCATCTGGAGAGATACAAATGTATGAGGTAAGCCTAAACGATGTTGAGTCATTATATGCTAATATCATTTATTATCTAAAGAATGGATACGTTCCTTCAAACCTGGATCACACCAAGAAAAGATCTCTAAGGTTAAAAGCCAAACAATATCAGCTCATGAACAATGTTCTTTTCATAATAAATTATGATTATGTTCTCCTTAGATGTCTTGAGAAATCTGAAGCTAAAAAAGTCTTGCAGGAACTCCACAATGGGCTAGCAGGTGGACACTATGCTGGAGACGCTATTGCTCATAAAATCTTACCCGCAGGCTATTACTGGCCCACAGTATTCAAAGACTCACATAACTACGTGAGAAAATGTCAATTATGTCAAACCGCTGCCAGGAGACAAAAGAAACCATCCTTGCCACTACAACCAGTCAACATTGAGCAACCTTTCGATCAGTGGGGATTGGACAAAATAGGTGAGATCGTTCCTCACTCTTCTAAATGGCATAGATATATCCTTACAGCAACAGGTTACTTTACTAAATGGGTAGAAGCAGTTCCACTCAAGATGGCTAATGTTCAACATATCATTGAGTTCATAGATCAGTTCATAATCACCAGGTTTGGGTTGCCTTCTGCTTTAATGTTCGATAACGCATCATATTTTTCTGGTAATGCAATGACTGAATTTGCACTCAAAAGGGGTTTCAAACTTAAATACTCTACCAATTACTATCCACAGGGGAATGGATTAGCTGAATCTACAAATAAAAACTTAATCAAAATTATTAAGCGAACCATTGACCAAAATCACAAAAATTGGCACAAGTCTTTAATATATGCTTTATGGGCAGATTGAATAACTCATAAAGCCTCTATCGGCACTTCTCCCCTTAATTTAGTTTATGGGAAAGAAGTGGTTCTTCCGACTCATTTAGCAATTCCCTCTTTAGCCTTAGTTCAATATATCAATGAAGCACCAACTTCCTCCTTACAACTAAGGCAACTAGAAATAATTAAGTTAGAAGAACAACGAGAACAGGCCAAAATAACTCATGCTCATCATCAAACATTAGTAAAAGCCTCTTTTGATTCAAACATGATATCCATAAAATATTTTCAGATGGGAGATCTAGTTTTAAAATGGGACAAGGCTCATGAGGAAAAAAGGGAAATATACAAAATTTCAACGAATGTGGCTTGGCCCTTTTCAAATCATAGAAGTAATAGGTCCATCCACTTTTATGTTGCAGGATTTAACAGGAAAAAGAGATTCTTTACCTGTTAATGGACAAATCCTCAAAAAATATTTTTCATAGGAGATATTCCTTCTATTTTGTAGATTAGTTTTTATTTCCATAATAAAACTGGTTGTAAATGGTTACATTTGGAATTCACAAAAAAGACACAAATTCTCTTTTAGATTTTGTTTTTCACTTGTATAAAGTGAATCCTTTTAGAAAATTGATCGTTGTTATTGAAAGATACAGTTAAAGACTCTTGACCTAGTAATGATATTAGTTTCAACTTTGTAAATTTTGATGAAAAACGACCTTTAGTAAAAAATTGTTTTATATCAGTCTAATGAAAGGTATCAATAACAAGATGAAAATTCTTTGTAGAAAAGCTCTTTCCAAAAACTCTACCATTGTCACCCAGAGCTATCTTAAGGAAACAATGACTTCCTCCCCACCTAGTAAACTACAATGTTCAGAGAATGATCAAATGATACACTTTAACTTAAAGAATAAGAGCTCTCATCACGAGCTGGCTTATCATGATCATAGATATTATAGCTTGCTGACTTTGCCAATACTGCATACCACAACAGGGAAATGACTCAATATTGTTGCAATCAAAAGACAAGGGGTCTCATCACGAGCCAGCTTGTTCAGCAAAGTTATAAATCAAGTGAATTACTGTGTCATAAATTGGTTATCAAACCAAGATATTGTTCTTTAAGGGTAAAAAAGAAAATGAAAGAAATAAGTGTGGATATGGATTTCTCTTTGAAAATTGCATATTTCTCTAAGTGGGATATAGGATCATTGATGGGTAACAGGTAACCCTGTCGAGGCTATAAATGCATGCTGGCAGCAGAGGCTCTACCTACGACAAATGAGCATATTCAAAACTGATTTACAGAGAAGACTTTATTTTTATCTTTATAAACCAAGTAATGACTGATGTAGATACAAGGACTAGCTTGAGGGAGTAAATAATCAAAGTTGAAAATAGAAGAAACAAAATATCATAATGTACTTTGTCTTTCTATAATAAAGTTCAACTTTCTGGAAAATTTTCTATTTTGGAAGTTTAGAAAATTCAAAAGAAAAGCAGAGATAACTGGTTCTTCCAAGTGAATCGTCAATTGTTGTGGCCAGCAACAACCCCCCTTCTTATTTAGTGTTATTACTAATACTAAATAAGTAGGGGACCCTTAGTCAAAAATTCAAAAATTAATTAGTGCTTGTATTTCCTTTTTAATAAAACTTACCATCATAAACTTAGGAAAATACCCTTTAAAAATCTAAAAAGCTTAAGTTTCATGATAAGGTAAGATAAAATTATTCCTTAAGAAAAATCGCATCGCAAAAAGGATAATAGGACACCTCCTTGCAATCCGAATTCTAAGATTGCAAAATCGCGATGCAAGACTACGTATTGAAAAACATATATTGCATCGCATGCATCAAAGACTGCTTACGATAAAAACCCCATACCACCGATATGCGATGGCGCATATCACAAAATCGCATCTCGCAGAAAGTACATTAACAAAAAAGTATCTTATGCCGCATTGCGATATTGCGATAGAACAGCAGAGCGATATTGCGATAAAGTGGCGGAATGATATCATGAAAATGTGATACGGTGATCTGTGATATTGCGAAGCAAATCACAAAATCGCTTCATCGCACATCTTTCGGGCTTGTTATTCGAGAAAACTTTTTCCATAAATCGAGACATGGTTATGCGCTTTAATGCTAATTAATGAGTTAGTTGGCAGTGGTTAATGAAATATGGTTTTTCGCTTATCAAAGAGCCAGTTCACATAAGGTGGTATAATTTTTATGTCTTCGCATTTAAAAGCTTTCCCATCACCTTTCCTTATCATTACTCTCACCTCACTTGTAAACTGCAGGAACGAAGAACAAAGAACTATACAAAGCAGTACACAGGATATCATGGGGAAGAAAGGCAAAGCTCCAAGCTCTGAAGACAAAGAAATGACGCCCTTGTATACAAACACCGCCTGTAACGGAGACGTTGGTATTACTACTTGGGAAGGCATGTATAATCTACTTGAAGAAGAGAATCCCAAGGTGATGAAGGTTACCACTTCTGCAAGTTCACAGGGGTCTTCTAAGGCATCAGTTGCAGATTTAGCTTGTTCATTCTTGCATCGGATAGCGGCAAGGCCCAAAATTCTCCCCTACACAGACAAGGTTGAATGGGTACTAGATAGCACTGATATATAAAAAACAGACAATTTAAGACTCTGTGTCAAGAACTTATGGAATTATTATTTTTTACAAAATTTGAGCTTTACATCCACTAAAAGAAAGTGCACAAAAGGAAAAAATCGCACCAAGGAAGCCCGGATCAAAAAACGGAGGCAGTTTCCAAGGCACGCATCGCTGGGTAAAACTTCTTGAAATGGAAAGCCTCTAATTGCTCAGTCATCTGTAAGCCCAGAAATTCATAAAAAAGAATGCTAGAGGTAAAAAGTAAAACTTGAATCCTAAAACCAGTAGCAATTATCCGAAATATCTTCAAAATAGTATGTATATATGTACAACAACTGCAAACAGTTTGGAGATAGAAGGCTCAAGAAAAGGCATAATCAATCAAAAGATTAACTAAGTTGAATTGGGATTCTTACTGGGCATATTTGGTAAAACCGCACAGCCAGTGTATGACTCTCAAATGCATCATCAATTCTGCCGAGAAGATGGCGCCAGCTCTTGCTAATTTCGTTTTCGCAAGACAATTGAGGTCTGAAGTCAACTAGCCGACCCTACTCAAGCAAATGTTGAATGCTTGTGATTTCAAGGATCAAATACAGAAATAGTGAGTTGTTAAGTTTAGATTCAATATTAGTATTAATTTTGCTTTATTTTTTCCTAGAAAAAGGACGGTCATTTAAACCGTATCCTACATTTCTGTAATAAGTTATTTTTAGATTTAGTTAGTAGTATTTAAACCCTTCTCATGCATTTAGAGAAGGGTCCAGAAATTTATCAAAAACTTGTCCTCAGAACATGCACTTTTGCACCCTCCGAGGAGGTTTTGATGAATGAATGGAACAGGATTTATTGATATCTACATTTAATATCTGCTGCTGATGTTGCACTTCTGTACTCTTAGTGGATGTTGGATTAAGAAGAGATAAATCATTATCGCTTGAAGCTCACGAGTAGAACTAGTTATAAATGGTACTTTTATCTCTTCACTATTTCTGCCTTTATGTTAAAGTGATATTCATGTTTAGTTGTTTATATATTGATGCGTGAATGCCTGAGTTATCATTTGGCACTTTTGTACGGTGATAGCTATTTATTTATGCTTAATGTGTGAGTAGCTTATGATGCAATATGTTTTTCAAAACAGTTTCATCTAACTTTTTATACGAAGTGGTTTATCTATATTGAACTCTTTTCTCATAACATTCGAATGATCTTTATTACTGATTGTTATCTGAAATCATTTTAGATCACATAACAGAAGGATTACACCCCAGGTTAGTGTAGACTTAGATATTTCTATTTATTAGAATACAATTGCATATCATTAGATTAGAGTTAGAATTAGAGCATCTCACTTAGGAACTTTTTGAAAGGAAATATCAACTTTGCACACACACATACACATAAATTGGGAAACTGGTCCCATATCCCCAATCGAACCCACTATACCAAACAAAAAAGGAGCTGCTAACCAAGGTCCAGACCGAGTGGGTATCCCCCTTGTTGTAGACCCGATTTTCAAGGCTTCAACACCTTGCTGAAAGTGAGGCTGGCCCATTTGACCAGTGGGTTGGCCTTGCTGGATAGCAGGCTCACCTTACTGAGTCTAAGGCTCACCCATTTGACTAGAGGGTTGACTTTGCTGGACAACGAGTTGGCCTAGTTGCAATAGAGGTTGACCTAGGTTTCCAAAAGGCTAAACTTATTGTGCAACCGGTTGGCTTGGCCGGAATTGAAGCTGACCTAGTTGACCAAAAGGTTGCCCTAAATAACAAAAGAGGCACTTGTGGCAGCCAAAGGTTGTCCCTAAAAGGGTTGTCCTTGTAGGCCTGAAGGTTTCCCTTGAAACCGTTTCCTTTGTAAAGGTAGGCTTTGTGGGCCATGATAACTGGTGTGATTCCAGGCAACTGAGAGTGGAACATAAACTTCAATTGTGGGCTCTAGGGGGAGGGACCTAGTGTGATAAATATGAGCCCCTCGAGGATCATAATAGTGTAACGAGTTATGTGGATAGGAAGGTGGTTGGGAGCCTAGAGGGTTATGATTATGGTTTTGAAGAGAAAACTTGTATTGCTCATATGTCCATCCTGTCGGAATGGAATCGGAAGAAAGTGGCAGATTACCCATAGTGTGAACGACTCTGGATGCCAAGGATGAAGGACCACTACTAGCGAGTCCAAAAGAGGGCCCAGGAATAGTAGTAACCACCAAAGACGTAGTAAATGAACTAATAGAAGGAGCTGCAGAGGCCACACAAACACTGGGCATTGAAAAAATAAACTTGACTAATATGACCTGAGTCTGAGGTGTGGAAATCGAAGCCATGAAAGGCCCTGAAGTCAGGGTTACAGTTTGAGACCATACAGAACTCCAATTTAGAGATGTGGAACTCATGATGTCAGACAAGGCACGATAGCACAATGGTAATGACACGCCAAGAGGAGTGCTAAATGGGAAACCTTCCGGGGGAAGAGGAAGTTCTTCGATTGACACAAGATTCTCTTCGCTACTAACGGGACTCATCTCATCCATGTTGGAAGAATCCATTGCAATCAAAACACCAGGGGGGGTAGATGGGAGGTCTTCATCTAAATACCCGAAGAGATGAGCCCAATCGAAATCAAAAGGTTCTTCTCCCAGAGCTCGAGAGTCAAGAGAGTGAACAATTGGGAAAATGGGAAGGGTACCACCAACAGACAATACCTCAGAAGAGTCGATAGATACAGAGTCTCTATCACTTGTTAAAGAAGACGGAATCGGTGAGTCCGCCAAGATGGCTTAGCTCAAAATGTCTAGGAGAAAATTAATAAGGGTGCAAAAAATCTATCAAGATGCGATCACAATGCGGCCAAGATTAATAGGTAAAATATTATCCTGGCAAATAAATTTTATGACGCTGGAATGAAACTTTGCCTTTTCATGTTTAAAGAGTCGAGAAAAGAGGCTAAAGATGACTCTAGTCGCCTTCGAAGTTTAATGAGCCTAAAAAGACAAGTGCTCAGATGATCCTTTTACTTTTAAAGAGTTGAAAAGGAATGAAAGTGACTACTCTGGAATTCTAGGCAAGAGGTTTACCAGATAAATCGTAAAATTGCATATACACCTTGGTAATAAAATGAAAGAGAAATGACCAAGGAATTTCCGTATGGAGGTCAATCTTCCCAAATGTTGTGTTCGGTGTGTTACGATTCACAAGGCAGTAGACTCGAATTCCTATGGATAACAGGATGATAACCTAGTGGGGTCTCCCAATATATATGCGATGGTATGGGGAGCACAAATCTGTACTAGTACCTATTGAATCACAAAATGAGGAATCACCCAACCTTAGTGAAAACAATAGCATCTAGGTTTAACAACGTCGGAACACGTCTCTAGCCTAGACCTCTAGATATGTGAGTGTTAGGTTCCAATGCGTTTTTAAGTTCATTCAATAAATTTTAACAGTTAATCTTGAATTATGTTTTGCTTTCAAGGCCTTATCGAATGTATCTAAAACACTCCTAGAATGCAGTTAGATGAGCAAAAAACGATTCCTTTCGATGAAAGACTACCTAAATGAGGGTAAGGAGTTCATTTCCAAACAAGAAAATGCAAGAATAGAAGTGCAAGAAAGTAACCCAATCAATATGAAACACAACGCATCGATTTCCGCTTATCTTGCAACTACTATGACAAAAAATGAAAGATTTGGATTTCTCTTTTCAATTCTTAGTCATAAAGAATCTACTAATGAAAACATGCTTTCATTTTTGTATACTATATGAGTGCAATTGTTTTTTATTTTTGGAATAAATAACAAACAAGCTAATGTACAACTTGACTGATCAAAAGGCAAATGTAATTTATGCTTCAATAGTGAATGGAAATCAGATCAACACAACAAGCTAGTTTGATGACCAATTACTACGAATCAACCAAGAAAACGAACAAGTAGCAAGAAAAAACTTCAAACAAATCAACATGGCTGTTGTGGATGTAGCCCAGGATATTTGAAGGACAAGAAACCCAAAACAAGTGAATCTTTGATGAAACCCTAAAAGACTTAGGTCACACAGCTCAAAAACCAAAATTCATACAAACGGAATCAAGAAGGATATGCCTTAGCAAACACAGCCAAAACAGGCTTAATGAGATGTAAGAGATAGTAAAGGACAAGCTACACTGGCATATTCAGGAGGTAGGGTTGTAAAAAGCAATCCTACAAGAATTATCGCAGGGGTAAGACTGACAACCTAAGATGATCACCAAATCGTCGCAAGCGCTACACTAACAACTGAGCGACGTCGTCGCAAAGGTACACCTATACTCAACGATGGTCCAATTTCAAGAATCGTCACAGATGTATGACGGGATATCCATGACGTACAACTTGGGTAAAGAGGACAGGAGCGATTTGTCGCAACTATTAGGAATTAAACAACAACTATCTCAACAGAGAGGGAAAACAAGGCAGTTCCAGCTGAAAGACACTAGGCTTATCACTTAAACAGTGAGGTGGACTACCATATCTACTCAAGTGATCCAAAACACTGATGATTTAGTCTCAAAACAAAAAGATAGTATGTAATTCAATCAAAAAACAAACCAAGAGAAAAATCAAGATACAACACACAAAGGACTCCCTAGTATGGTCGCCAACTTGTGATGCAGGAAAGTTCCTTTTGCGGACAGAGACAACCCCTCTAGCCCTAGAGTGGTTCTAGTCATAGCAAGACAAAAACAATAGCTAATTCCTTAAATAGTTCTTGTTGAAGAGGCCTACCTTAAACCGGTATTTGATGAATTCTTCATCACGTCACTTCAGCTATCACTTTCTTCTCCTTAATGAATGATGCACCTGAAACAACATAAGAAAATGACAAAACACGTAATAGAGAATAACAATGAACTATGTACTTATAGAGTCAAGGAACCATAAGCTATCAACCTACATTTCATACATGATATAGGAAATAACCATTGATTGTATTAATGTAAACAACAATAAATCTTACAACCACGCCTTGACATCGCAAGCTTCATTGAAGGGTCCGATCAGTATGTCTCCATAAGCATTCACTTTCAAAAGTCTCCTAGAAACACTGATGACTCTCTCTCACCAAAAAAGCCAAGTATGAAACTAAGGCTTCCTTCTTACAAAACCATTTTACACTCTCACAACATGAAAGGCAATCCAAACTGTAAGCTATCAGCTAGCACACCAAAAACTCAACTAGCACTCTCTAAGCACTTTGAACTAGGAACTAGCTGATCATAGTCATGGAGGATGCTTTTATAAGAGGAGGAGCCTCCACAAATGAGGGGAGAGGAAGCTTATCTTCAAGGGAGGTTACTCAAAAGGTGGAACCACCATCTCAAATGTGGAGAGGAAAACTTCCTTGACCCAATAACTAGCTCGAGAACCACCCAGAAGCATTTTGTTTGAACTAATTTGCCATATCTGGGTCATCAAAGGTCAAACACTGAGACTCAAAGATGACGTCACAAGGCATTAGTGCATTCTAGGCTATTGTCGCAGGCACGATACTGATGACTTGAGACAATCCCTAAAATTTGGCCATTGTTGAGAATAGATGTACTCTTGTGATGATGTCGCCAGGTTCTAGTTCACTTGGAGCCATCGTTGCAGGTAGGATACTGATGTCCTGCGACAATCTTGAAACATAGGTAAAAAGGGTCAACTTGAGGATTTAAATGAGCATGTTAAATCTTCTTGAGTGATATGGAAGATGTGGACACATATTTTGATGTATGACACAGAGTGGATGCCATTCAGGGACCGAATCGACTTGGAATCAGGGGATACGGGTCGGTGACAAAATACTGTGTAATAGGGGTCCAATGTGGTGATATCTCTGAATAAATAAGATATCAGGCTCCACACCCAACAATCTACCACTTGGAGACTGATTATAGCAACTCCACCGCTGCTTCATTTGCTAGAAAATGACTCCACTTTGGACCTGGTTGTTTCTCATCTTCATCATCATACTTGAATACCAATTGAAACCTAGCAATATCTTAGTTTCTCCCTCGTTACAACTTTTGTTAACATATCTGCAGGATTCTAGCTAGTGTGTGTATTTTCCAACTTCAATTGTCCATCTTCCAACACTGACCGTATGAAATGATACTTGAGCTATATATGTTTTGTCTTGGAATGAAAAGAAGAGTTCTTTGCAAGATGTATGGCACTCTAGTTGTCACTATATAACCTTCCAAACCCCTACTTCTTACCCAATTCATCCAGAAACCTTTGTAACCAAATCATTTCTTTACTAGCCTCTATAGCAGAAACATACTCTACTTCCATTGTTGAGAGTGCAACAAAACTTTGCAGTTTTGAAACCCAACTAACAGTTTTTCCACCTATATTAAACACATACCCTGTTGTGCTCCTCCTATTATCTCTATCACCTGCTATATCTACATCAAAATATCCCTATAGAGCAATGTTTGAACCACCAAAGCATAATGCTTCATTTGTGGTACCTCTCAAATACTTGAGAATCCACTTCACCGCCATGTTACACAGCATTTTATCACTGTCCCTATACTCCCCGTTCCTTGATCCTGGAGGACATCTACAGTGAACCCCGCATGCTTTGCTGTCATGAAGAAACTTCCATTGTGTCCCTCTTCACGAGTACATCATTTCCCTTTTGCACCATTTCCCCTAAAACTTTTGTTTTGCCCAGATTACAAGATCGGCGCTAATGGACTTTGTCTCCCCCGCGCCGATGTGCATAGACTAGGACTACTCCTTACGCCAACCAAAGCGATTGATCTGTGTTCTAGTCATGTCAGTCCTGTTATGGAAAGTTTTTTAAATTAGAGCTAAAGCTTCCAGCTCTAGAAGCTCCATAACGGAAGTTTGGTAAATTGTTTGGCCGGATGGGGTCTAGGATGATAGTTTGGGCTCTTTTCCCCTATAATGATGGAACTAGCTCAAGGGATAAGTCCTTCTCCCATGAGAAGAGGATCCATCTCCCATCCATATTTCCTATATAAACCTCCCTTCTTCCCAAGCACAAACTAGTGTGAGTGTTATAGTTGCAGAGTTTTGGTTGAGTGTTGACTGTATTTTGGTTTGGAGTAGACAAGTAAGCTATTACTAGTTGTAGCTATCTAGTTGTGTGAGGGAGAAGTGTGTTTTGGTTTGGAGTGAAGTCTAAAGGGAAGAGCTTTAAAACTATTGTTGTTTGAAGCCATCGTGGAATGATAACAAAAGTGTGTGGGAACCTGGTCTTGTTTGAGGAAGACTGCAACATCAAGACGAATGGTTGCAATCTCTCTTTGATATTAATATATGCAACTATTAATTGATTTCCTACATGTTTTTGTAATATTACATATTCATGTATTAATGTTTGTTTACTTGTTAAGTAGGTTGAATTGCAATTTCTCTATTATTATGTTTTTGCATTGTTGTTGTTTACTTGTTTCAGGAGCTTGAAGAAGGAAGCGAGAGATTGTTGGAGCGAGCAAGTGAAGACATCATCAAGCAAGATAAGTGACCAAGAGGTAGGCCCTCTTGATTGATTCTAACCTAAGGAAATCTTCCATAGAATGTATATGTTGTGCCTAGACCCATTATTGGGCTAGAGGAATTCGTTCGTGTTTGCACTTATAATTTTACATCACCACAAATTGGCGACTCCGTTGGAGATCCCAATCCTTTTGTTTGTCTTGTATTTCATGACTTCGTGAGAAATTTTCTAGTTTCACATTTTCCCTTTGGTTTTTTTTCTTTTCTCCTACTTATTGGTTTGAGTCTAAAATTCATAGTAGTAGATCTGGTCCCTGTTTCAAAAAAAAAAAAAAAAATCCTTAGCTACCTTGATCAACGTGCTTAATCTACTAACAGTCGCACCAACCAGCGTGAATTACTGAGAAACAGTCACGCCGACCAGCCTCTGGCACTTGTTTTCAATTAGGCATTCATGTCGATGCCTGTAAGTGAAGATTAGGGCTTGACCCCAATCTTGGCCAGTGTGTTCTACTCTTGCGATTTTGACCCATAAGCCTTTTAGACTGTTTTCTCCCTGACTAGAAAGCTTCATTTAGCTTGATTTGTGTGCTTGCTTGGTTTAGCCCACCCTCTGATGTGTTAATTCCGGCCCTTTGTGAAGTTCCCTTATATTTTCTTTGAATCCCTTGATCAACGCTATTTTTGGTCAAACAGTTGTGCCGATCAAGCCATTAGCACTATTTATACTACTAGTCAGTCATGTTGGTCATGCTGATTGACGCTACTTTTGGCCCAAAAGTCACTCTGGTCTCTAAGTTAAGAAAAATCAGAATTTCTCCCATTCCAGTGCCAATGTGTCTTGACCCTCAGACTCTCTTCTTCCTCCCGAAACTGACTAGGATACTTTGTTTTCAATTGAATGAGTGAACGAGTCTCATTTGTTCTCTTATTTCGAGTGTCTTTTTTCTCTTTCCAAGCATAGATTACATTGCTTGGTTTCTTGATTGAAGCATTTATGTGTTTGGTTTGTTCGATTCAGGGAAGAAGTTGGTTTTAGTTTCATTTATAATTCTTTCAATTTGATTGATGCTTGTTTGATCGAAATTGTGAAAATTTTCATTTAAAGTGCTTTATGTGAAAGATTCATTTTGCATTTTATGAAAGGAGAACTTAAGCAAAAATATTGCATTAATAGTGTTATTGAGAAGCTAGAATTGTTAGGATATTTCAACCTTAAAAAGAAGTTTGAAATGACAGACTAAGGACACTTGCATTATTTTCTTGGTCTTCAAGTCTTGCAATCCAAGGAAGGTATTTCCCTTTCTGAGTCCAAGTATGACTATGATCTTCTACGCCATTTTCACATGGAAGACTATAAGCCAGCCCCTTCTCCCTTTCAGTCTAGAACCAAACTTTCAGTCACTTGTACTTCCCTTGAAGTTGACACTACCTTATACCATCAACTTGTAGGAAAACTTTTGTATCTAACCCATACTCGTCCTGACCTTACCTTTTTTGTTGGCCTTATTGCTCGGTTTATGCAAAACTGACATGAAAGTCATTGGAAAGTAGCTAAAAGAATACTTCGTTATGTTTGAGGTATAGTTCAGTTTGGGATCCATTACAGTGCAGAAGCATCTCCTCTATTAGTTGGTTTCATTGATTCTAATTGGGTTGGTGACCCTCATGATTGGAAGTCTACTGCAGGTTATGTGTTCACTCTTGGTTCAGGACCTATTACATGCGCTTGCAAGAAACAAAGTGCCATTTCTCTTTCTTCAACAGAAGCAGAGTACCGTGGTGTCGTAGAAGCTAGTAAGGAAGCCATGTGGCTTTGTCAAATCCTGTCAGAGTTTGGCTTTTAGCAGCAGCATCTAATTACACTTTGGTGTGATAATCAAAGTGCCATTCAACTATGCAAAGATCCTGTCCAACATCAGCGTAGCAAACACATTGAAATGCACATGCACTTCATCAAAAATCGCATTCATGACCATGTTCTTGATGTGCAATATTGTTCAACAGATGCTCAAGTTGCAGACATCTTTACAAAAGCTCTCGCAAAGGCGAAGTTTACTAAACTTCGATTTATGGTTGGAGTTTAGGAAGTTTTCACTAAGGGTGAATAGGCTCCAATGGCTCCTTCCTTCTCCTATTGTGTCATATTTGTACATCCTTCAATCCTATCCCAAGTTGTTCTTAAGGGGGGATGTTAGGATATTTCGACACATAGGAAATAGTTAAGTATAACTTGGTCTAGTGTAGAGTTAGGTAAAGTGTATTTCTTTACTATGTACATTTGTAACTTACAATCTGACGGTCATGATATGTACTGATCCAATGGTTCATTCTCCCCTCGGTATTACCAACACATGATCTGTGGCTGAACACCTGATTGGTCCATGATCTCTATTTAAAGAGAAAGGAGGGTCATTTGTAGGGTAACTGTTCATGAGAGAAGCTTATGTAAATTTTCATTCTTTTATTAATAAATTACTTGATGTGGTCGTGTTGGATCAGGCCGTGGAATGTTTCCCTCTTTGAGGGTTTTAACCACGTTAAGAATACTAGTGTATTGATCTGTGATTTGTTTGTGAGCAGTATCCTTTGGTGTTCTGTCTGAGGAACTTACCATGTAAATTCCTACAAGAATTGCATCATCATAAGAATTGGAAATGAAATGAAACTTCTTTTGTTGTTAAGGGAATATTAAGTGTAATTAGGATATTTATTAGAGAAATATTTCATTCTTTGATTGTTGCATTGATTTTGTGTTCCCTATCTCTAAATCAGTGTTGACTTTCATCGAAGACAAAGATCTCTTTTCTCATATAACTGCATATAGGAGTTTTTCAGATGATAGTGGTAGTGCCTTGTAATTGAAATATAATTCAAGATAAACTGTAAAAATTTGTTGAATTAACCTAAGGAAGCATTAAAACTTAACACTCACATTTAGAGGTCTATGCTAGAGATGTGTTCCGACATCTTTAAATCTAGTAGTTGTCATTCTCTTCGGCATTAGAAAACGCTAGCACAGACTTGTGCTCCCCATACCGTCGAGTATATAAAGGGAGACCCCACTAGGTTTGTAATCCTTTATCCATAGGAAGTTGAGTCTGTCACCTTGTAAATGTGATACACCGAACACAACCTTCAAGGAGATTGTCTGCCCGTACTTCTTGGTTCACAGGGGGTATTCTGCAGTTCACGTTACCTAGTAATCCTTTTGCCTAGATCATCCTCAACATTCATTTTGGTCTTTTTGACTCTTTAAATTTAAAATATCATCGAGCACTTGTTCTTTTGAGCTCGTTAATTTCAAAAGCAACTAGAGTCACCTTTTGTCCTTTTTTCGACTCTTAAAATATGAAAAGGCAAAGTTTTGTTTCAGTATCTTAAAATTAACTGCCCATGAAATATTCTTGGTAAAAGTTATCTTCCTTAGTAATTCTTTAGGGTCAATTCCAATGGGAACATTTCCAGAGTCCACTAGTCAAGGTTTCCCCTTGGATGGGAATCCTGGTCCTTTTCCTTCTTTTTGAAATGTTGGTTCTCCTTATATGGCGACATTGTCCCTTCTTGGGTTAACCATTGGTCTACCTATCTAGTTGTTTTCGACCTCGGTGTTCCCGAGTGTCCCAACTCCTACCACACCATCTCCTTCATTCGAATCACATCACGATGATTCTAAGGTTGACCGTCACCTTCTTCCCACATTTCTTCACCCTCCTCTTCTACTTCACTTGGTGAAAGTTTGAAATCCAATAACCAGGAAGCTAAGAAGAAGAAGAAGAAGTCAAATAAGTGAGAGGCCAACCATGCAGCTATTACTCCAAATGCACTTCATGTCGATAAACCTTCCAATCCTCCATGGAAGACCAAATTCCCTTGCAAGTTATGTAAGGGTGACCATCTCCTTTGACACTGTCCTAGCATTCCCAGAGTCTTAGAGGTGTGGTCTCAAAACCTGAATCGACCATCCCCATCGACCTCTAGAGATCATTTCGATGTTGCACCCTCAGTTAATGATGGTAAGAAGAAAGGGGAGATTAGATTCCCTTGTAAGTTATGTGAAGGATAATATCTTCTTCACCTTTGTCCTCTTATGGATAAAGCTTCCAAAGTTTTGGAAAACCTTATAGCTCCTCAACCCCAACTTCTTGTTGGTTATCAAAAGAATTCTTCTGACCCTCTCCTGGTTGGTAAAGAGATTGACTTGGATTCATCTCTTGCTCGTCCTGCTCTTCCTAAGCCAGACCCTCTTGTGTCTATTCCCGAACAACCACTGGTCGAAAAGAGTGCCGACTTGGTTCCACCACTAGTTTCTCACTCTATTCCGGAAGAGAGTGATGATTATACCACTCATGTTCTTCTCATCTCCTCAGATTCTCATGAATCGAAGCATGACCCTCCTGTCCCGGTTTTTCAGGAGAGTCCTTCTCCTATTCCTATACATCATGGGGGAAATCATATGATACCCCCACGAAGTAGTTATGTCATCTCTTTCGATTGGGGTCCATTGACTACTTTCTGCCTCCCATCTTATTTTCCTTTCCAGATCACAGTACAAGCCTATAATATGATAGTACCTGGCACTATATTAGATGAAGGTGTGTCTGTTAGCATCATGTCTTCTACTACTTGGCAAGCTTTGGGTTCCCCACAGCTTGTGCCTATCACCCAGAATTTGTTGGCTTTCAATGGAGGAGCTAGTCAACCCTTATGGATCCTTCTGAAGTTCCCTATTTCTTTGGGAGGAAAGACTGTCTATATAGACATCATGGTAGTCCAAGGTCCCTTAGATTTCAATCACCTCCTTGGATGCGACTATGTTTATATCATGGGAGCTCTTGTTTCTTCACTTTTTCGGGTGGTTTTTTTCTGCATGTAGGGAGAATAATAACCATTGATCAATTTTCATTCATTGGTCACTAAGTTCCTCCTTTACAACCATTGTCCCCTATCAAATTTTGTTTGCGAGAAGCATCTTCCCCGCCACAGGTCAATTATGTGGCTACCTGTTCTATCTCCATCTCTGCTGAAAACACAGATGGTAAAGTACATTATGTACTGGGGGCATTGGAACCCAATCTGTGTTTGGTACCAAATAACATGTATTCCTCCCAGAGCATGGTCCTTTCGTCTAGTGAAGACCTCTTGGGAGCCATGTTCTTGTATGGTCCATGAACAGATCTACGAGGATAGTTTTGGGTCTTGTGTTAACCTCATTTAAAAAATGAAACAAAGGGTGTCAGCATAGTTCTTTGTCTTGTGTCAAGCTCATTAAAATATGACACAAGGGTCTCGAGGATAGTTCTTTTACTGTATGAATGTTGGCTTAGGGGGGCCTAACCCAGGTTCGAAAGTTATTTAGCCAAGCAAATCCTAGTACTACTGGCCCTTTCAGCAATAGCCCGCAGAGCGGGAACTGAGATCTCACATGAAGCAATATGGCAAGGTGCTAGAACCAAGTTTCCACACCCTAGGGATGTCTGATATGAGTACGCGGTCCAACCTTCACACTTAATGTGCTACGCGCACCAGTGGGTACCCGTGCCCTACGATACTGCCTTCGCACAGTTCTAGCTGTAGTGCGACCCGTGTTATTTACCCAAGTCTTCCTTAATTAGGCTCTGTTCATTGATTACTTGATTATTTTCATATATAAGCATTCATACAAGTATTCATCAATTGCATGCAGTAATTAAACAAAGTAAAAGCAATGCATAACATCAAAATAATAATTTTTGAACAGATGCATAGAATAAACTTCTCTTTATTAACTTTCAATCCCAACTACAGACTCGACTCCGCCCTATGCACTCAGCTGCAGGGGTCCGTGCACTTAGCTGCGGACTCTACTAGGCCTCTGTGCACTCAGCTGCAGAGCCTCTTCCGATTACTATGACCCAGTACACTTCAGATCCAACTCTAACCCTGAACCATGCCTTCCCTATTCTATCTATCATCGACTGAATTTTCAACTTAGATCTTTGCTCTATTTATATAATCCCATGGTCCAAGAACCATGGGTAGCCCAACACAACTTTACATTAAATTACAATATTTTAGGGCAGACAGCCCTATGACTCATCCTAGACTTCACGCTCCATGCCCGTAATTCGCGGAGTCTTACAATCTCATTAATCGAAACTTGGGCTTTGAGCCCCAAAACATGTTGTGGGGGATCCTGTGCCCAACAAGGCTCCAACACAATCATCGTGACTCATCACGAGTCACTCTGCTGGTGTGGCGATTTTGGCACAGAGCCCTTCCAACTATGTCTGTGCTGCACGAAGGTCCACAAAGCACTGTTCTACCATCTGCTGGATCTACTCTACTCTTTCGGCCAAATTCCCGCTGTCAAGGGAAAATCCCTATCTTAAGGCATGCATCATCTTCATCTGTGTGAGCTTTCCTTTTATATCAACAGTGATGAGGAAGGCCTCATCAATCCAATGTTGGACACATGCTTTAAGTACTGCCTCTTTCTGTCACGTGACATCCACATGTTCCTTCAATGCCTTTGCATGTTGTAGCTTCGCCAGCCGTTGGGTCAAGACAATTGTCTACGCCATTCTGCGCACATTATCATACTATACTTGAAGCTCTCGTGCCTTTATTTCTAGGCGCTGTATGGTGGGGTCCTCCTATAAGGAAGTGAGGTCCGTGAAGGATTCTTCCAACATAGTAGTACAGTTCTGCACTACATGTCCCATTTCCTCTAGCCATTTTTGGATAGCGCCACTGCACTATTCCCTAACTTCCGAGGGCATGGATGGTTGCACCTTTAATCGCAGTTCGATAATCTTAAGGTTGAGGTCCAGCTGTATCCTCATTGCTTCCTCCTTTGCCTCACAGAATCCAATGACCAATTTGTGAATTCGCACTCCTACTGGTAAATCTATCGCAATTTCTAGCTCTGGAGTGCGACAACATGCTTCCTCTTCTATTTGCTCCAACTGTTGATTCTGTGCCAGCACTTCATCACATTGTAGACTAAGCTGCTCAATGTTGATTCATTTTTCGCTGAGCATCTGTACTGTGCATCCTTCCCTAGCACGAAGTTCTGTTGTCGCTCCGTCCTGTAGCTGGTATAATGTATTCCGTGGAAGTGTAGCCAAGTTTAGGCCAAGTCCCTTGATCTGGTCCATCATGGCTCTGTCCTCCGTGCTTTCCGGTATTAGTGCTCCTTCCAACAGCACCATGGTGTTAGCCATTTTGGCCTGTAACAACTGCTCCATTGCTGATGTATCTACGACATCCTAGGCGGCTACCATTCCCTCCTCTGGGGACCACACCTAAAGTTGCTGCAGCTCCACCGTGAGGGCCCCCAACACATTTTGTTGCTTCGTCATCGCTTCCTAGAGCGCTGCCCTCATGACTTCATGAACTGTGTTGCCGATGTCATAGAGGTCACCCTATGTCAATGTAATAGGTTCACTGTCTAGTTTGGAAGCCTTGGTCTTCTTCCACGGGCCTGCTCATTCCATACTATGTGGTTGTTTCTGTTGTGTATATGTCATGCTTAGTTCCATGCCTTCTGTTATGTCCTTTGTTCCCGGTCCTATGGTCAAGTCTGGACCTCCTTCCTCCTGCGTTGTGATGGCCCCTATTGCCTGTGTTGTTGCTACTTTTTATGTGGCCTTGGTCTACTCTGCGGCGGCCTTCACTGCCTCACGGAGAGCCCTTACCTCCGCGACCAATTGCTCGTTGAGATTCTGCTGAGCCAGCAGCTTAGTGGAATCCTTTTGTTTTTGTACCACTGTCATATCATGCACTGCCAGATCCAAGGCGTGCCACATGAGAGGCCATGAGTCAAGCACAGTGAAAATGGCATCATTAATCATGATGAAAGAAAGTTTGGTCCAGGTCTGCGTCAGATCCTTACGCGCCTTAATATACACATTGTGCATATCAGCCTTGAAGTTTGCAAAGCTACACAAATCATTGTACACTATGGGGGATAGGCACAGCCTTCTATTGATCCACATCCGGACACTCACCTCCATGAGCACCCATAAGATCTTAGTCTCACGGATCCTCATAGCATCCTTCATAGCCTAGAGCAATGCATACTTTACTGCCTCTAGAAAGTCCTATTCAAGAGGAGGGAACTGACTGTCCTCAGGCAGTTCCCTGGTCATCAATAAGATAGACAAGAGCAACCACGCATAGTGGAAGGTCTTTCCCTACTCCTGAACTTCCTTACAGTTGGTTAGAAATTCTTCACAGAGGAATTTGGCTCAGTTGAATTGGACCCCCTCCACACATTGTTCGGCCAGCACGACGACCTGCGTCGGTACCTCGTTGCCACAACATTTTCTCATCACCTTCCCAGCCAGTAGCTGGGTGGCTACACGCACCCCTTTGTCTTGAATGCTACTAATTACGTAGCCTCTCTGCTTCTTTTCCAACTTGTATTTCTTCTTCATGGCCTCTGCAAGTGCCAAATCTCTGCTTTTGCCAGCTACTTCCACAAGGTCCCTTCCTTCACAGGGAAGCTGAGAAATCCTATGAATAAGCTCCGCCATGATAGGAATGGGATCCTTCAGCCACAGGTACCCATCGTGTACCAGGAAAAGCAGCTACTTGATGACAAATATCGTAATCGGTGCATAGTGAAAATGCAGAATCCATAGTAGGTGGAGTAGCCTAGCCTTCTCCACACCGCACAACCATTTTTGCAGTTTTAGCGTTGTAAGAGACCCCTCCTTGCTTTGTTTTATGACGTTCTCAGTTTGTAAATGTGGGAACTTTTCGCTATCTGCGAGGACCCAATCTTCAAATTTCATCATGAGCATGTGGCCCAGAACCACGCCTTCAAATAGAATTCCATCTGGGAGGAGCGGGGTTTGGAGTGTGCTCTTAGCGGTATCCAAATCCTTGGGTACTTTTTCTTTCCCTTTCCGCAAGGGACATACTCGAGCAGTTTTGCTATAGCACGCACTAGTTGTATGTCTTCTTCAATTTCTTCATCCACCTCTATATCCTCTATGAAAGCCTGGAGGTCCTCCTCCTGATCATCTATGTCAAGATTAACAATCTTGTCATTGTCTTCTATATAAAGTTTACCAAATCGTAGATTTCGCAGGGACATGTGGACTGGTCCAACTGCCTATGCATTTGTCTTGGGCCTCGGCGTCTAGGGTGATTTCAGAATTTCCGGTGCATCCCCACCTGCATCGTAGGGCTCTACGCAGCTTCCCGTTGGTACTCTCTACAAACCCTACACCTCTCCTAGTAGTTGTCATCTTGTCCGAGCTGTCTGTAGTTGTTCGCAACTTTGAAGGCTCAAACGGCTCTCAACACTCTATGCCCTTTGTAACAACTCAAATCTCAAACAAACATGTACTGCCTTGTGGCTAGCGTTGGTAGTTTTATAGCATCTTTCGAATTTGAATTCAACTGCTCCCCCCATTTCTGAGTCATTAATGCATTCCTAGTGGCAAATCGTCCCAACTCTAGTTCTGACTTCGTGTCTTAATTTCCCGCCACCCACTCCTCTTTGTCTTAAATTGGACATCTTGTCATGAACAATGACACCAATGATCACTTCCCAACCTACCCATGAGGTAGCACAGCCCCTTCTGAGTGGGCACAACCCTTGTGACATGCAGATCCTGCATGCAACCTCCTTATCATGCAGCTCCCTCACAGACTTTTATAGTCCCGCACTCTCTTTCAACTCCTTGGAGTGCTGAGACTGCGCTCCCTACGGCTATTCAATTGGTTGCACCACCTGTGTGAGACTTCAATTCACCTTCTAGCCTAGTCCGTGGGCCCTCCTCAATTACCTTTGCAATAGTTAGCACCGTGCGTTCTTCCTTATGTGGTGTGCTACCCTGGTTACTTTGTCTGGTAAGGTGCGGTTGCAGCCATGGTAGCAGAGTCAACAATTCTCGACGAAAACCTTCTAATGCAGTAGTATGGCTATATATATCTTTTCTTGTCATTCTTAGTTTATCGACAAGACATGCTTGCGCGATTTCTTTTTCCAGTTTTTTGATCTCCACATCTTTTAACATGCTTTTCTTCCTCAGTCATACCCAATCTTCTTTGAGTTTACTAAGTTTAAGGTTCCCTCGCCAAATGGCTTCCTAAATCTGCATATGTTTGCCCTCATGTAGCTGCATAATTCCTTCATCCTGGTCCTCGCGTACTATCCCAACTATGGGAGCTATTGCATGAGGATTCCTTTCCTTCAAAATTGTGGTCTCGACTCTGCTCATCAACTTCAGAATCATCTTCATGCTTAGGTTTTTTCACATGGCCCTATAGGCCCATCGAACCACTAGCACGCACAAGTCCCAATCAGTTCGTCTTGCCTGGTGAACCATGTTCAAGACTCCACATACCTTATTGAATGCTTCCACGTGGAACGCTTGTGGTGCACATTGCCTTTCCTGCTACTGTGTCTTGTTCTAATTTTCGATCCTGAGTTTGGGGTGTGCTTGTCTGGGTTGCCCAACACATGTTTGTACCCATCGAGACAGGTGGGCATGCAAGTTGCTTTGTCCTTGCTGACCGACTCTTGTTCAAATTTGCGGGATTCCAAATTGGAGGTGAATCATCCTTCTACATTCGCGTCAATCCTCAAAATTTCCTTGATGTGTACCCCACCATCGTGCAGGTGTTGCGCATAGTGCCCACTTCAACGCATCGAACCATTGTTTTTCTTGTACTGCACTTTCAAATTTTCTCAAGAATTCATCCACTGCTATCAATCCATCATATGTTGGTAGCTCTCTTTCCTCTGTTGTCACACAATGCAGTGATCTAACCATAATGTTGTAATTCAACGTCGTCACTCCATGCAACCGATTCTGCCATCGCTCTACTTCTTCGTCTAAATCCAAAGTGCGGGAGCTTTCACACTCCCACGAGATCTTCCCATCTGCCGTCGGATTCACCCAATCCTAGTCTTGCGCAATTATCTTGTAAATACAATGAAGGTCATCATCACTATCATCATCGTGCACTAGTTCAATGTAGCGTACTCCTTCGGCTGGGTCCAGTGGGACTACTACGCGTAATTACTTTTTCTTGAAGATCATTTTGCGCTTCTTTAGGTTGATGACTCCATTCATATCGGTGGCCCAATCTATTCCTAACTGTGTGGGATAAAGATTGTTGTCATCGCAAATCTCCATTACTTCAAAATCTGCCTGCGCACTCATGGCTTCAATATCAATTGTTACCCCTTGCAACCTCCCCATGGGAAAAATCTTCTGTTGGTTCGCCATTCGTAATTGAATAGGGGACCATTGTAACGTGGGCCTACCCATGCATTTCCTTGTTTGCTTCAGTAATACATTCGCGTCCGAACCTAGATCTAGGATTACTTGATCTATTTCATAGTCACCAATTTGTGCAATCAACCTCATTTCCCTTCCAGTGCACAATGCATGCTTCCACAATTTCCGGACTACGCGTGGTTCTCCTAACCCTGTGCACCTAGTGATTAGCTCCTATAGTCCTTTAACTTCATTGTTGTCACGCAACAGTTTCATGCATGTCTCCAGAAAGGTAGTGAGCATTGAAGGATCCATTCCTAGCTCTGGTTGATCCTTACTTCCTAAAGTGGAGGCCTCCACGAAGCTCTTCTTAGCTTCCATGAATTTCTCCTTTGCGCATTCTAAGTCAAACTCAGGTTCCTTTGCAGGAGCCTTGCAAACCCATGTACTTTCCTCTAGCTACTTCCTCGTATCCTCTCTCATGGTCGTACCACTTCTAAGAATCATGTTTACATTCAGGTCCTCTTCATGCAGCTCAAACCTCATCACTTGTATATTCTGAGTTGGGGGAGGCTAGAATACCCCTTTTTTGCACATCCTTGTGATCAACGTAGGACAGTCTATTGTTTCATGATCAAACTGCACATAATACGAATAGGATATCCTCATCAGGTTGGTAAAATCATGGGCATAATGCCCTGGTCCTCCGCAATTGTAACAAATTAATTGTCTATAGCCCCCTCCTGGTCCCATTCCACCTCCTCCTCGACCTCACCCCTGAAATCCAGCATGTGCCATCCCCGCATCTGGGTCAAGGGCTCGCATTTTGGTCTGCATCCTATAGGCAAGGGTCTAATCCATCATTAGCTCATAACTGTGGCAAGTGCGCTCATCATGGCCTACCGACCTATAGAAATTACAAAACAGTTGTTGGGGTGTCTGTGTATACTTCTGCAACAAATGACAATTATCCATCATGGGATTCCCTCCTATCTGCTAGATCACGCACCATAAGGCGGGTGCCGCACTTGGCCCTGCCTGTGCCTCTTGTCTCAACGGCATTGGCCCTCCTCCTGCCAAGCATTTCACGAACACTCGATAGTGATCTTTGCAATGGCCTTGGCCTTTACATTTTATGCACCATACTTCCTCGCACGCCTCTAGCTGTGGTGCCCTATCCTACTTCAAACTTTGCATTTCCAAACACAAATTTTGTAGTTGCGCGTGGACTTGTTGAACTCCCAACCCAGGGTCTTATATCGGGGTCTCATGTAACCTCATTGCCATTTCTAATGCTTCGGCCTAGGTGGAAAGTTTTTGTTATGACAGCGCCGTCCTCAAGTGTGGTGTCAGAGATGCTACAAACCATGCGCGATGTTGTCCATTTGTCAATGTCATATTAGCTTCATGGATTGTACTCTTCATCTATTGATCCAGATCCCAGGGAGTCTCACCTAGGAGCATCACGATTTCCTTAAACCCGATGATTGATTATGTTTTAGACTTTGGCCTGCTAAATTCCATGTTCAGCGTGTTCTGGATCTCCGCTATCCCTATGTTTGTGTGGTCGTTAGAGTGCTTGATATCCCATGTTAATGCATGATCCTGTAGTGTGCTCACCAACGTAGCCTTCTTAATATTGTCATTTGTGACACCTTGTGCTTCCCATACTGCTCTTACCACGAACCAGAATTGGTCTGGCTCTTCATTCCCTACTCCTCTAAATACTGGTAGTTTGATCGCACTTGCCATACTAAACTGTGGAGGTGGTGGAGGTGGAGTGGGTGGAGATGGAGGTGAGGGAGGTGAAGTAGGTGGCAGTGTGGGTGGAGGTGGTAACCACGGAATGCAATGCCTTATCAAATTGATCGTGCTGCTCGGAGAGATGTTAGTGAACTCTTCCTTGCTCTCTCACGAGGGTGAAATTAAGGGATTGTTTTCCAATTCTTCGCTACTTTTGTAGATCTTTCCGCTCTGCATAGTCCCAAACATTAATGTATTCGCATGACCCTTTTTTCACACAATAGCATCTTAATCCAAGTATTCAAAGATTTAATATACTTACTTTGCGGTCCTTTGAGAAAGTGTCATTCTACCTTGCTATAGCTTACAGTCGTGTCTACCACAAACTCAGTGATAAATCTCCCTATTATTTGGTCGAGCTAATGGTCCACAGCTCGCGTGAGCTTATCTTTTGATGCTTCTAGTCTGTGCACTAATTCTAGAGTCCACACTATTGGTTTGTCGAGCCTACACCTTCCCTGGCTGTCGATTAACTTCACGATCCACTCATACAGCTCAAAAGGAAAGGATGAAAAGAAAATCTCGTGGATTTATTTATACACGTAGCACTCCAACCACTTTTCCTTAGATACTTGCAGAGTTCTGTTTTCCTATGTCGCGAACTAGTGAATATTCTTGTCCAACCACTCTTCAATTTCCTTCTTTGTTGGGTTCCAGTGGCACAACATCATACATCCCTTATGTAGATCCTGGTCTTGGCAACAGAACCATTTATTGGCTTAGGGGGGCCTGACCTAGAATCAGAAGTGATTTAGCCAAGCAAATCCCGGTACTACTCGCCCTTTCGGAAACAGTCCGTAGAGCGCGGAATGAGGTCTCACCCGAAGTAGTATGGGAGGGTGATAGAACCAAGTTTTCACACCCTAGGGATGTCTAATATGAGTACACGGTCCAACCTTCACACTTACTGCACTACACGCACCAGTGGGCACCCTACGCCCTCCGATACTGTCTTCGCATAGTTCTAGCCACAACGCAACCCGTGTTATTTACCCAAGTCTTCCTTAATTAGGCTTTGTTCGTTGATTACTTAGATTATTTTCATATATAAGCATTCATACAAGTATTCATCAATTGTGCGCAGTAATTAAATGGAGCAAAAGAAATGCATAACATCAAAATATAGATTCAAGAACAGATGCACAGAGTAAACTTCTCCTTATTAATTTTCAATCCCAAGTACAATCCCGACCCTGCCCTACGCACTTAGCTACAGGGGTCTGCACACTCAGCTGCAGAGCCTTTTCCTACTACTATGACCCAGTACACTTCAGATCCAAATCTAACCCTGAGCCATGCCTTCGGTATTCTATCTATCATTGACTGACTTTTCAAATTAGAGCTTCGCTTTATTTATACAATCCCATGGTCTGTGGACCATGGGTAGGCTGACATAACTTTACATTAAATTACAATATTTTAGGGTGGATAGCCCTATGACTCATCCTAGACTTCGCACTTCGTGCCTACAATTCGTGGAGTCTTACAATCTCCTTAACCAAAACTTGGGCTTTGAGCCCCAAAACATGCTGCGAGGAATCCCATGCCCAAAAATCAACCTCATTAAAAAATGAAGCACCTTCCTTTTCCAAATCAAGTCTTTGATTAAGATCTCGTAAAATCCCAGTCGAGTCTTTCCAAGATCTTGAAATTGAACCTTCATTCCATTCACCTAGTTGAATGAAATGAGGCTTGGGGAGCATGTACCTCGAATTGAGTCATTATGCTAGGGGCATGCAAACTTATTTCAAGCATAGTTTTTTGTTTCAAGCTTGTGTAAACATGAAACTGAATTCAAGAAAAATTCTCCATGGTTCAAGCTTGTGTAAAAATGAACCCATGCCCGATTTGCATCTTGTGATTGTCATTTTTATCAGCTAATTTCTGCTAGATGAGCCTTGGTTATTTCATTCCATTGCCACCATCTCTTTGGTCAATCATATGCTTTCACTTGGTTTTTTTTCCTTTCCTGAGGGACCGCAGTGATGAGTGGTTTTATTAGCCAGCCTCTTGACCATTACATGTTTTGAGTAGTTCCACCATTGCCAGAACTAGTTGCTACCCTTTATACCACTCATTCCTTGAGGACAAGTCACCTTTAAGCTTTTTTCTGACTCTTAAAAAATGAAAATATTGCCGAGTATTTTTTTTTCCTTTTGACTAGTTAAAGAGAATAAAATGGGGGGTCCGCTTTCATCTCTTTTCCAACCCTTTAAACACGAAAATATTGTAGAGCTCTTGTCATTTTTGAACTCGTTAATGGATGCGAAATGTCATGCACCCAGTATAAATTTACCCATTTTTCAGGCTGGGAGGCACCATTTATGAAAAAGTTACTCCTTGATTGAAATGGTCAAGCGGTTCTCTCAAGTATTTTTTCTATCTTTTCGCGCTCAAGAGACACAAACGTACAAAAAGGGACCATATGGAGTTTTCCTTTAAGTGTCTTTTTCAAACTCTCTAAACATGAAAAAGATACCAAGTTACACCTTTGTCGAACTTGTTAAACTATTAAAAGACATCAGATTCATCACCATGATGAACATGAGCTTCTCCTTCCTAGGGCTCATTAAACTTACTAGGTCAGATTCGTCTGAAGGATGAACTTACAATGCAAACATATGTTATCCCCTTCAAGCTTGCAATTAAAAAATAATTGGGGTACTTGCTAGAAATAGTGGGGGGAAAATTGGAAATTTATCAGTCGTTTCGGCAGCTCACTCTTGAATGTAGGTTTTAACCCTGTACAGAGATTACCAACATATGAATTCTAATACACATAAAATAAACAATGTGATAGCATAACACATATACACAGAGATTTTCCCCTGGATCCCAAAACCAGGACTACCAGCTTGATTTTTCATTATTTTCCTTTCAATGTTATAATGCATATTTATACATGTCGAAGCATCCAATATCATGGACCAAAAACCATTGTGTCCAATACCATGGACCGAAAACCATCGCGCCTAAAAAACATATGCGAAAATCATGGACAAAACCATAGGTGGGTCTGCCCAACCTAACATAGGGTTCAAAACCAAAATTTTCTGGGGCGCTACCCTAGACCCCATAAAGTGGGGTTATGGGTATGCCTCAAACCCCCTGTGACCCCTCCCTGCTACACAATTGGCGCAACAAAGGGGGGCTTTGCCGCCTCTAACCCCCTGGTTAACTACGTGGGCTAGTCGTGGAAAGAATATAACATAACCCAACATTCTCCCACTTGTTGTTTTCTTTCCACAGGGGGCCACAAGAAAGCTTAGTCATTTTTCCAGCCCTGAAACACCCATTGTCTCTCTACACCAACAGAACTTCTCAAAGCTCATAGATTTTGTCAATGCATCTGCAGTATTCTTCAAAGTGTCCACCTTTACTAGCAACACTTTTTTGTCTTCTATCATATCCCTCACAAAGTGATACTGAACATCAATGTGCTTTGTCTTTGAATGATAAGCAGGGTACTTTGCCAAGAAAATTGCACTTTGGCTATCATATTCTATCCTTATAGCTTCCTGTACTAACCCCATACTTGAACACAATCTCTGCAACCAAACTGCTTCCTTGCTTGCACGAGTGGCTACCATGTATTCTGCCTCTGTAGTTGATAGTGCCACTTTAGATTGTTTCTTACTTATCCAACTAACTGCACCTCCAAATAGGTTAAACACATACCCACTTGTAGATCTTCTCTGATCCAAATCTCTAGCCCAGTCTGCATCAGCAAAGCCATAGATATCCAAAACTCTGTCCAATCCTGGTCTTCCTTGGTAGCACAAACCATAATCACTAGTGCCACGCAAATACCTGAAAACCCATTTCGCTGCTGTCCAATGCTCCTTCCCTGGCCTTGACATAAACATACTCAGTATTCCCACTGCATGTGCAATGTATAGTCTAGTACAGACCATTACGTACATCAGGCTACTGACTGCACTTGCATATGGAACACGAGACATATCCTTTTCCTCTTCTTGTGTCTTGGGACACTGTTCAGCAGATAACTTTACACCTATAGGAATAGGAACCTTCACCAGTTTACTATCCTTCATATTAAACCTCTGCAATATTTTCTCGACATACTTCCTTTGGTTTAACCATAGCTTCCTCTTTAGCTGATCTCTTTTAATTTCCATGCCCAAAATATAGTTTGCAACACCAAGATCTTTCATGTTGAATTTTGAGGACAATTGGGTCTTCAAATCCTGGATAATTTCTTTGTCATTTCCAACCAACAACATATCATCCACATACAAGACTAGATAAATAACACGGCCACCAATTAATTTAAAATACACGCAATGATCTGCTTTGCTTCAGGTGAAGCCAAGTCCCCGTATAAATGTATCAAATTTCTGATACCACATCCTTGGTGACTGTTTTAACCCATACAGAGACTTCTTTAACTTTCATACTAGTTCTTTATTACCCTTCACCGCAAAGCCTTCAGGTTGCTTCATGTAGATTTCCTCTTCCAAATCCCCATGAAGAAATGTTGTCTTCACATCCATCTGTTCTACCTCA
>APFE030056234.1:17069-47496 GCA_000404065.3 Pinus taeda | reverse complement strand
TTAGATCTCCCACTCGATGACTTATTTTTGTTTCTATTCTAGGACCATCCTCATACAGACAAGGCATCACCATTTTGGCTCTCCATATTTTTCCATCTCATCTCCTCTGTCAGCAAGGCTGAGACTATTGCATCAAATTGCAAGGCAGTTGCATTTCTACCTATTGTAATAACTAGACTATCCCGCGAATCTAGTAGAGAATGTTAGCACTCAGATTTAACCTTAAGGCTGAGAAAGGCAATTCTAAGGTAACCACAGACCAAGATTAACCTGGTAGCTAGCCCTACCAGGTCGAGAGAGGGCTCTCTCCTTGCCAACAAAGTGTGGCTGCAATAAATAAAATCTTAGGCCTGCTATGGAGTGCAGGGATTTGTTTGAAAATTTTTGGGTCAAAACAACAAGAGAAAGGATGATTTTAGACTATGGAGTCGATGCGAGTTTCTACCGACAAACTTGGAACAAATTAAGTACCATGTTCATCCAAATGAAGATTGTGAATTTGAGTAGCATAGGGGAGAAATCTTGTTGCTCTGTAGGCATCAAATAAAGGATGGATCTGTAGCAGCAACTTTAGATGAAAGAGAATAGTAAGGTTGCTCAACAAAGCATCTAGCAAAGGATGAATTCTGCTAAGACAACCATTACAACTAATAGCAAAATCATCATGAAAGGAGCATCATTACAAATGAATTCCTAACATATCATTTAGATAATGCTAAAAAAAAAGCAGAAAAAAACATAATGTGTAAGTGAATTGCATGAAGAACATATTGAACAACAATACCATGGTGGATCCCAAGTCCAAAGGGCAGAAAAATGCTTTATTAAAATTACATTCAGGAAAATTTTACATAATGCCAAGCAACCTCTCTGCTACCAAAATCAAACCTCTACATTATGAAATTCATAAAATATATACATTTTCTCATCCCTGTACTAAGGGAATTGAGCTCAACCATCTTCTTCAATATAGAATCAGTTACATTAAACTTGGACCAAATTTCTGAAAATAGGTGTTGAAGATGAACTCATATCTCCTAAACCATAGCACCTATTACAAAATTGAAAGAATTTTTTGGAGATAAGGTCATGTTGGAGAAAAACCTCTCTCAAATTTTGGAAATTCGTTTTTAGTTGCTCGCAATTTGTGCCACAAAATCATCTCTAAAACAGAAAATCATTAAAAATTTAAATCTATGAAAATGAGCTATAAAGATCTAGTCACATATCCAAATTCATGACACCTGTGAATAAACTGAAAGAGGTTTTTGTTATATGGCTCGTGGATAACACAAATGTCTTTTGGTTTCTCAAAATTACTTTCCATATGTTGTAAAGTTGCACTGTACTAAAATGACTAAAACTGCAAAATTTGTTTTGTTTTAATGTAGGCTTCAAATATTACTTCATATCTCCCACATAGTAATACATGTGAATAAACTGAAAGAGGTTCTTGTTACTTGGCATGTGGTGGACAAAAGCCTCTTCCACTTTTGTAAAATTCTTGTCCAAACTTATTTTGTTGTAAACTTGTCCCTGTGTGCAGCAGCTGACCTCAAAACATGCATAACCAAGAATCAATCATTCATTTCAATCATATCTTCTAATCCGGGACTCGTTTATGAGAGTGTGATATACCATTGGAAATATATTTCTGAGCTACTCCTGATGAATACACTTGTGACATGTTTTGTGTTGAATATCATGTGCAAAACATCTAACCAAAACGAAAAATAGTAAGAGCTCATGTTGATTCCTGGTGACACGCTATGAAGACTAGAACTCACAGAGAACACAACAAACTAATGCACTTATCATCATCTAAAATTTTAATATCAACATATGCTAACTGACTTACCATAGTATTAAATGTGTTTAGATGCTCTGTCACCCAGTCTCCATCATTCATCCTCAGGTTATATAGCTTTTTCCGCAAGAATAGTTTATTCACCAAAGACTTAGATTGGTACAAAGTCCCTAACTTGTCCCACAAAGCCTTCGTCGTAGCTTCCCTTGATACATTCAAAAATACTAAATCTAAGACACATAATCATATTGTGCTTTTTGGATTCTGATCAAACTTCTTCCATTCTTCATCGGACACTCCCGTTGGTTTAGTACCCGGATCTACCACGATCCACTGATCTTTATCCACCAAGAGATCCTCCATCTTGAGTTTCCACAGCGCAAAACTCTGACCATTAAATTTCTTGATCTCTATCTTTCCACTGCTCGCCATCTTATTTTACCACCAGAATTGATCTCGCAGATCTCCCACTGAACAGGGCCTACCACAAGCCCAAGCAAAACCCCTCAGCAACAAAGGTGTATCCTTGAAGCCAAAACAGCTCTGACACCAAATGTAGGTTTTAACCCTATACAAAAATTACCTGCATACTAATTCTAAAACACAGAAATAAACAATGTGAGAGCATAACACATAAAACACATATACACAGAGATTTTCCCCTGGATCCCAAAACCGAGACTACCAGATTGATTTTTCATTATTTTCCTTTCAATGTTATAATACATATTTATACATGCCGAAGCATCCAATACCATGGATAGAAAACCATCGTGTCCAATACCATGGACCAAAAACCATTGCGTCCAAAAAACATGTGCAAAAATCATGCACAAAACCATAGGTGGGTCCGCCCAACCTAAAATAGGCTCCAAAACCAAAATTTTACAGGATGCTACCCTGAACCCCATAAAGTGGGGTTACGTGTATGCCTCAAACCCCATGTGACCCCTCCCCATTACACAATCGACACAACAAAGGGGGGCTCCGCCCCCCCTCTAACCCCCTGGTTAACTACATGGGCTAGTTGTGGAAAGAATATAACACAACCTAACATTGAACATGACACTCTTTGCTTCGTGTCGGGTTGGGACATCCTCCTTTGTATTCTTGACCTTCCTGGGTTTTGGACTGTTCATTTTTCCTTCCATCTGATCTCTACTACATCATCATGACCAACAATCCTATGGATCCAAAAGTTGTTAAACTTCCAGTTGTGTCACTGATATGTTCAAGAGTTTTCCTTCTGCAGTTACACTTACCTCTAATTCTCTACATCATCCAAAATCATTTTACATCCTCTTGTCTCGCGTCAATGATGTGGGATTCATTATGGCCCTTCTTTCACATGGCTGCTTTCCGTCAACTTCGACTCATTATCCGGGAAGTTGATCGAGAGACTCCCTTCTAGTACCTTAGAGCTTGCATGCCCTAATGGCAAGTTCTTCGCACTCGACGACAAGTTCACATCATTGGCTTTCCATCGAGTGATTTCATGGGTGTTCGACTTCAGATCCTCTATTCACATTCCATGAATTGTGTTGATAGTACCTTGAGGACCATTGTCATTATTGGTAGTTTCTCTCACGCTTATTAATAGTTTACATCATTAACTCATAATCAAGTGACTTTCTAGCATGTTTGACGTCAACACATCTATTCACATGCTAGGATGTGTACTTTGATTGGGTCATGTTGGAGCGCAAGACCTTGGACTCAGATCACAAAAGTCCAGGTTGCGAAGTGGTGTGATATGATTATGATGATATGCATGTCTCTTTTAGATGGCTGGCTATGACCAGACCATGAGTTATCATATGTGACCCTTCTCATTATTGGATGGTTGCGACCATACCTTGGTTTCATTATGATCCTCCTTGACGGATGGCTATGCCCATACCTAGATCTATTTACATGATCATTCTTTGGATGGCTGCATCCATTCCATGATTCATGTATCATTTGGTGGAGATCTCAGTCTATGTATATGTGTCTATACTTGCTTGTAGGTTTTATGATGGTAGACCAGTTCCACACATTGATTTATAAAGCATTTCATCCCTCACTCTAGTTCGGCCTTCACGATTTAGGGGACATCTGTTACACAGCATTTTGTCACTGTCCTTGTACTCCCCATTCCTTGATCCTAGAGGACCTCTACAGTGAACCCCACATGCTTTGCCTTCATGAAGAAACTCCCATTGTGTAGAAATTTCTCTATAGATCAGCTAGCTTTGATACCATGTAGAAATTTTGCAAATTCTCTACAAATCTCGCTCTGAGACCTATGTAGAAAATCTGACTATAGATTAACCTGATAATGCAATATACCAAAGAAAAATACTATAACCTACTTCTACTATCAATTTACGGAAGCTTAAAGATCGAGTTTAACCAGAGCTGAACAATATAATGAGAAGAATAAGAATCAATGCACATAAAACACAAAAAATACTCAGGGGAAAGCCTCAGCTAAAAACCCCAATATCTATATTATCATACAGGGTGGAAATACATCAAAATTATATAAAGCCTTAGTTCTCATAGCAAGCTAGCTCTCAGTACAATCCTCCTGGATGCTCATAGGTAATCAAAGCTTCTCACAAGCCTTCTCCTCTGCCCTCCAAGCTCCTATTTCCTTGCGTTGTTTCTCCTAGGTGATCCTTCTGTTACCAAGTGGAACACTGATCTCACACCTTGTCAGAACTGCACAATCCTCAAGGAACCTTGCCTTGACTGCATGCATGAGTTTCCTTTATAGGAGAAAACATGCAAATGATAGCACACTATCCTTGACATTTAGTTCAACTGGATCTTTCTCAGAATAGACATGCATGAGTTTCTGATGAGGGAATATTCAATTATCTAGAATACACTAGTTGAGTGCATGCATGCATCAACTAACTGATAACTCAGAATTAGTTCCTCAAATAGTTTGAAACTAGTTTAACTCAGCTTAACTCAATAAACTAAGCTAACTAATTACAAATCAAATATAACTCAATCTTATCTCCTTAATTAAGGGATAATCTCCTTAATTTAAGGGATAATTGTTGCATGACTGCAGAAAGACTTCTAACTTGAATTTATCCAACTAATTAATCCATAATGAATTAATTAATTATTTCCAAGCAGTTGGTGAGACTAAATTCAATTTTAATTCACAATTTTAACTCAAGGACAAATTAAAATTGGAATTTTTGGATTCTATTTTTATCATTTCTTGTTGTTATTTTCAACACTCCCTCTCAACAAGAAAGGAATTCAACTCGATCCCGGTCATGAACCTTTGGAATGTTATGCATGAAACACTTCTCTCTAGTGTTGTTGCTCCAGCAACTCCAGAAACAAAAAAAAAAAATCCAACCCGAATCATTATGATGCATTTTTCATCAAAGTCTCTAACTGTTATTGCCTCTGTTGACTGAAAACTCTATGCTTCAGCTGACTCTGCCTTTCTACACTATTGCCAATCCTTCTCTGTGCTCTTCAGTGTCTAACTGCTCTAGCCTCTGTCACTTTGATCTCTGACTGCATCAATCCCGCTGATTCCTCCCGCTTCTATGTACTTTGGGCTCCCGTAACAAGGTACGATCCATGAGATAAAACCTCTCAATGGACCTTGCCCAATTTCAGCCTTCTTGAGACTATCACTTCACATTGCCCCACCTCACACCTAGAGGTATGGCTGCATGTGATCCCTCTACCTACTTCTCCAATTGTGGCTCCTCCACAATTGTCCGAGACTTCTTCTGGGTCTGCATGTTAAGAGGTAATTTACTCTCCCTCTCAACCACCAAGTCTCTATCATTTGCCTTGCTCCTTAAGGCTTTGCATGCATCTTGAACCTTAAGAGTATACAGCTTCTTGACTCGTGAACCGGTATGTTTCACCTGTCTCGTGGTGATGTGTCTAAGGGAAAACTTTCCCTTACTAAAGACAACATCGTAGCCTTTGTCCTCCAACATCGCGACTGATACCAAGTTCTTCTTTAGTCTAGGCACATACTTCACATTTGTCAAGGTGGTAGGAGGTCCATGCTCCCTCTGAAAAGCAACCGTGCCCACTCCTAAAACACTAAACCTTTTGTCATCACCCATCTCTATGTGCATCTTGAGGTATTTCTCCTCCAAGATACTGAATAAAATTTTATCGCTAGTCATGTGTAATGAGACTCCACTGTCAAGATACCAAACACAACCCATCATCGATGACGCCATGCAAGTGATGAGGGTAAAGTTCATTTCGGACTAAGAGGCTAATGCCTCACCTTCCATTCCTTCCGAGGATCCCTTCTTGGACTACTTCGATGGGAAATTAGTTGCATAATGTCCCATCTCATGACAATTAAAGCATCTCACTTTAGACTTGTCACCCCTCTTCCCTCCATGAGAAGAATTCAATTTGGAATGGGAATCCTTCCCCTTCCCTTTCCTTGCCTTACTCGCTAAGGCCAGATTTTCTTCATCATCATCCTTGGATGAAGAACCATCTCGAGTGCTCCTCTTGATCTCCTCCTGCATGAGATCCAACCATAGTCGTTCCTAATTTGACAGTTTCTCCCTTACATTCACAGAGTCCTGGTAGCTATTCCAGCTCTTTGGAAGGCCAAGGAGAGCAAGGCTCACCACATCATCATCAGGAGTAGTTATTTCCACACTACCAAGCTCATCTCTACAAGTGATGAGCTTGTTCAGATATGTGGAAACAGTATCGCCGTTATTCATCTTGATTCTTTGAAGCTTATCCTTGAGCGTCAATTTCCTCTGGTCATTGTTGTTCTGGTAGAGGTCCTTCAATGTCTTCCACATTGAATATGGAGTATCCTTCCCATGGAGACTTGAGACAATATGGTCTCGAACTCCCTCAAGGATGATCTGTCTCACCCTTGCCACACACTTCCTCCACTCAGCCAACTCTTGTGCATTAGTTGAACCTGGCTTTGGGATTTCTTGATCAATGAAATCCTTCAAGCCATTGTCTTCTAATACAACCTCCATGCAATCTTTCCATGCTATGCAATTCGATCTTACTTCCAAGGCATACTCGAGTCTCAAGCCATAGGACGCCATTGGCAAACCTTGAAGTATGATAAGGATTCGATTGGCACCTACAACCCCAAACTTCAAACTTCGAATTCTCTTCTCTGTATATTGTTCACAGCTCCGATAAACTAGGCTCTGATAAACTTCGCTCTGATACCATGTAGAAATTTCTCTATAGATCAGCTAGCTCTGATACCATGTAGAAATTCTGCAAATTCTCTACAAATCTACCTCTTAGACCATCTGACTGTAGATTAACCTGATAATGCAATATACCAAAGCAAAATATTATAATCTACTTCTACTATCAATTTGCGGAAGCTTAAAGATCGACCTGAATTAGAGTTGAACAATATAAGAAGAAGAAGAAGAATCAATGCACATGAAACACATAAAATACTCAGGGGAAAGCCTCAGCTAAAAACCCACTATTTGTATTATCATACAAGGTGGAAATACATCAGAATTATACAAAGCCTTAGCTCTCATAGCTAGCCAACTCTCAATACAATTCTCCTGGATGCTCACAGGCAATCAAAGCTTCTCACAAGCCTTCTCCTCTTCCCTCCAAGCTCCTATTTCCTTATGTTGTTTCTCTTAGGTGATCCTCCTATTACCAAGTGGAATACTCTCAACCAAGTGCAACACTAATCTCTCACACTGATCTCACACTCTATCAGAACTGCGCAATCCTCAAGGAACCTTGCCTTGATTGCAAGCATGAGTTTCCTTCATAGGAGAAAACAAGCAACTGATAGTACACTGTCCTTGACATTTACTTCAACTAGGTCTTTCTCAGAATAGGCATGCATAAGTTTATGATGAGGGAATCTCTAGTTATCTGGAGTACACTAGTTGAGTGCATGCATGCATCAACTGACTGATAACTCACAATTAGTTCCTCAAACAGTTTGGAACTAATTTAACTGGACTTAAGTCAGTAAACTGAGCTAACTAATTACAACCCAAATATAACTCAATCGTATCTCCTTAATTAAGGGATAATCTCCTTAATTTAAGGGATAACTGTTGCATGACTACAGAAAGACTTCTAACTTGAATTTCTACAACTAATTAATACATAATGAATCAATTAAATATTTCCAAGCAGCTAGTGAGCCTAAATTCGATTTTAATTCACAATTTTAATTCAAGGACAAATTAAAATTGGAATTTCTAGATTATATTTTTATCATTTCTTGTTGTTATTTTCAATAGTGAGAGCATACCAAAGTGTGGAAGCATAGCACTGAAAACGTGGGAGTATAATACCAAACTGTGGGAGGCCTAACACTCATCAATGAGAGCATGGAGATCATATTGATGCCTTATTTGAACTCCCTAAAATAACATTGAATTTTTTTTCCCTTATCCAAAATTGTAGCACCGAAACTTGTGCTCTAAAATTCTTATCCAAATTTTTCTGTTCATAATTTGAAGTCCTCATCCCTATATATATAATTTTTTCTATACAAAAATAACCTAACATGTGTTGATGAAGAGTTGTGTCACTGTAATTAGGCCGACATGAGTTTATTTGTAGGAAGCTGACTTGATGATGACAACAAAGAGACTTTGATGGATGGAGGAGTCTTTAACAATTGACTTAGATAATAACCTAAAGCCTACAATGGAGGCTTGACCTATAATTGACCCAAGCATGAAACCCATGCTTTAATAAGTCAATTAATTTTAATAATGCAATTATTTTCACTTTCTTTTGAAAAATATATTACATTATGACTTCAAGTACAATAATGAAGACTGAACCTAGTTACATTTTCCAACACTCCCTCTTAACTAGGGAGGTATTCATATATAATAAAAGAGGTACATGGAAGATATCAAAACATCATCTATGAATGATTTTAGGCACCGTAAAGCCATGGAATAGATTCCTGACCAGGGAAATCTATCCATTTATTTCTCAACAATTTAGGCACCGCAATGCCATATACTAGATTCCTGACCAAGGAAATCTATCTGGGTGAGAATAATATGAACTCAAGATTTCAGTCTCTCTAGGTACCATCATGCTTACTTGCTAATCATCAGGCCAAAGATCTAGGTGAGTGTTATAGCTCAATGACCAACACCACCTTTCCAACTTTGGGACCTAGACATCAACACAAAGCGCCAACCAGATGTCCTCCCAGACAATGCTTCACTCAAAAAGCATCATCACCCCTTGATCCAACATATCAAAGACAACAAATATCTCCCGATCAAACTAATCGGTAACAAGCATGCTATCAAAAATTTCAAGAGATTTACCTGTACAAACACATCCCCAATCAATAATATACTTTCACTTGAACATAATCAAATACAAACCTCCAAGGTCTTCCAGACAACTTGATGTTGCTTCTCAACTTTTCATAGTAGGACTATCAGAAGATTCCTCAATCATAAACTTTTGTCTCAGTCATGGCCTTCACTAAAACTTACGACTGTTAGTCCTAGTCTAGTGCATGACACATGAAGTAGAGGATCATATATGTCACTCCCTCTTAAACATAGAGGATCTAATTATTCCTATACAAGGAATATTCTCAAACATCCTCTTATCCTATGGAGATTCCTTTCATTCAAGCTCCCTCTTAACTTAGGGAGATTTCATCCAGACTCCCTCTTAACTTAAGAAGTTCTACTTCTTCTTTACGACATCGAAGAATCTTTCATGGATTCCATTCTTCTTATCAGAGTCATTCATATACCATGCTTATCATATCAATTTTACTTACGATTATCTTCATGAAGTTGAAGATGATGTACCTACACAACTTAGATAGCAAGTACAACCAAATTATAGAAGCATGAAGTTAGCCATATAAAAATCTTATAACAACGAAATCATTTAGACTTTACAAACATAATAAACAAGAGACTATACTTCAACTTATTGTCTAGGTTTAGTTGCAAACCCTAAATCACATACATAGCTCATTCAAAATTTCAAACTCATTATTCTAGGGTTCCAATATTCTTCAACGACAAGTTCCTTCATATAGAAAACCCTAGAAACAGATCAAATCAATGAATCTAACAACTTTTAGAATCCATATGTTAGACTCCTCACTAAGATTTCACACATATCCTAGATTTCATACATGAGCTTAAACAATCAAAACCAATCACAACTTAATCAACATTATGACTAACATCTACTAGAGTTTGATGTAAACCCTATATTTCAATCTACAAATTCTCAACAATCACTATATAGATTCATAGATTCCAGGTTGTCACATCACACATATTTAGAGAATTTAACTGCTACTAGGGTTTAGTTGCAAGATCCTATATTTGCAAAACATCATCCTAGACCACCAAAATTTGACTAGGGCTTGTTTCCAAACCCTATGACTCATGACCATTAACACTTAGGTCAACACATAAATCTAGGAATTCATTAGCAGATCATATGTCACGAAATATTAAAAATGTTAGACATATACCGACTTAAACCATGCTAAGGTTTAAACCAAATGAACATATACCTAGGGTTTCATTCCTAGGACTCTATAAAGCAAGGGTTTTTCTTATAGAGCCAACGAAATCCTAAAGATCTAGGGTTTCATAACAAAGCAAACCCTACTATTTCAAAACTTAAAAAGTTCGGGGATTTCAGACAACACCATTTCAACCTTAACAAGTTAGGTTTTCATGATCATACTGAAATCCCAAACAAGATGTCATCAAAAAAAAATTCAAATAGCATTTCCCAATAACCCTAAGTAGTTTTAGGGTTTCAAACATTGATATTAGCATACCCTTAGGTTAGGGTTTTCCATAGAACCTGTTGAGGGTGCTATAAAATCAATTAAAATAACAAGAATAATTATGATTCAAGGCTAGACATAATGATATTAATCATGTAATGCAAAATTTAAAAATAAGATTTATAGTCTAAGACATCCCTGGAGATGTTTCTTGACAAAACTTGTAGGAAGTGTAAGCCATGATATTTTATACATGTAATGCATACTTTCAAGTAGAAAATGTGGTTCCAAGAACATGATTTCATTTCATATGTTAGATTTCCTACATAGCTATGGAGGATGGAATTCTATGAAAAAATATTCTTTCTTTCAAACAAAGGACTTTTGCTTGGAATCTTAGATTACTTTGTAAATCCTAGAGGGAGAGGATTAAGGTTATAATATGTAACCTAGAGAGTACACTCTTAGATATAAACAAGGATCATTAATAGAAATATAAAAGTTCATAAATGTACCTTATAATTATGTACCTTATTTGGCTTGTTGCAAATGCATCTTGTTAAATACTTGATTTTTCTTGAGCTGGTACCTTGTGCTTGAGCTTGATAGAGCTTCATAAGTAGTTGTACCAAATTCCATACCTTCTCAATGTAGTGAACCCCTCACATTGTAGTGACATCGAACCATTGTGTTAGCACCGAACTCCTTTTCTGTTGGAAGCACCAAAATTATGTTACTGAAACCTTCTTATCGAAACCTACTCATTGTTGGAAGCATTGAATCCTTTACTGAGATCTTCTTTCTGTTATGGCATCGAAAAATTGATAGAAATAACATTGAGTCACTGTGATATATATTGAATTGTCTCCATTGCAATCTAAATTCTATATGAAATTATCTTTGAGATCATCGAGAGTGTTCCATTGAGATCACCCAAACTTCACCGCAACCTTCTCTGAGAACCGAGCTAATAATATGTGCCATTATCGAAATACTATGCCTCTAGCGAAATACTCAGACTGTATCTTCACCAAAATATTAAGAGCCCAATCTCTGGAAAGATCCAAACTATTTCAATATGTAGGTACCAAAAATCTCTCTTATTTTCACTGTTACTTATGTGCCGAGAATATTTCTCATTGTGAAGTCACTCCTTCATTCTTGGTGTCTTTAATATGCTCACTCTAATCCTAGTCTCATTAGTTTTATTAGCCCAGAAATTCCCTTCTTCAAACTGCCTTTTACCTTGACCATAACTCTGATACCATGTTGGAAAATCCACAGAGTTGGCAGTTAAAATGATTTCCCTTATTATTACATTAACTTATGATGTTTTCATTATTAATATTAGATCTATTAATTATATTTTCTTATCATCAAGATTAATGCAAAGCAACAAAAGAAGAGAACATAAGATATAGGTACCTCGCTAGGGAAAACCCCCCCTCAAGGGGAAAACCCAGCCACAAATTCTTCCTTTAGTAGATTCAATATGAGACGACCAAGACCATACAAATTAGACTCAAGATTACCTCCATCCATCAAGGAAACCTTGTCATTCTTCGATTCTATAACTCTTGTAGCAGTCATTCATCTTCACATTTTTTATCCTTTGAAGAGATTACTTATGCACCTAATCCGAGCATGTTCATCCATTATGATAGCAACATTATTATAGCATTGAGACATGAACGAACTATGGAAGCATCACTATAATAAGATCAAACTAAATTCGCTATACTATCACCGAGATGAGGTCACTGTGGTGATGTGAGAGCATCAAACATAAGTCACTGTAATAGCCTCTAATCCTTTTAGAGCATACCAAACTATGGAAGCATAGCACTAAAAACATGGGATTATAATACCAAATTATGGGATACCTAACACCTATCTGTGAGAGTATGGAGATCATCTTGATGCCCTATCCAAATTCCCTGAAATAACACTGAAATGTTTTGTCCTTATCCGAACTTGTAGCACCGAAACTTGTGCTTTGAAATTCTGATCCAAAAATATGTTTTCATAATGTGAAGTCCTCATCCCTATATATATAGTTGTTTCCATACGAAAATAGGTCAACATGTGTTGATGAAGAGTTGTGTCACTGTAGTTAGACCGACATGAGTTTATTTGTAGGAAGCTGACTTGATGATGAAAACAAGGAGACTTTGATGGATGGAGGAGCCTTTAAACATTAACTTCAACAATATCCTAATGCCTACAATAGAGGCTTGACCTATAATTGACCCAAGCATGAAACCCATGCTTTACTAAGTCAATTCAATTTAATAATAAATTTCTTTTTACTTTCTTTTGACAGATATATTACATTTTCACTTCAAGTACAATAATGAAGACCGGACCTAGTTACATTTTCCAACATTTGCCTCTCTCTTCTACCTCCCTCGCCCCGCCCCCATCTATATTACTACTCCCCTTGCCTCTCATTCTCACTCCCAGAATATACACTCTCTCTCTCAATGTAAACACAAAAAATATTCATGATAAGCATTGACTTTTGTTTTACAATAATTCAACCATAAGTACAATACTTGAATTTTAATCCTAAATAAAATGTTCACTTACCCGAAATGTTTGCTTCCCAAAACTAACTGTAAACTATATGTAATTAGCTACATTCTTATTAGTCCCACTTTCTATTATTTAACATTGTTAATCACTTTGCATTCAAATGCAATAATAGAAAATAAATACCATTGAAATTATTTGGGGTTTAACACCCTATAAGTCGCAATTATTGACTTTGGAGAAAACTACTATTAATATTGGAGAACAACAGACACAAGGTATCATGTTTACTACGGTAGCTTGAGTTAAATATTTGAATGGTCTATGATTTCAACTGCCCTTTTCATATGATCTATATGAGAAAATGACAAAACTAATAGGATTGTGACAATAAGACAATATAAGAAAATAGTTTCATATTGATCGCAATAAAAATTGTTTGTAATTGACCATATTCTTATTATTCACATTTTCTATCATTCAACATTGTTACATTGTCACTTTGCACTCAAAATTTTTATTTCATCATTCGAGTTACTAATAGTCTATCTCATCTCAACAAATTGGGGTAACTAAGCAAATTTAAAATTAAATTGACCAAATTAATCTTAGGCATATTTAACATATTTAAAATGATCAAAATAATTAGGTTTTCAACCATTTTTGTATGACTGGACACGACTGAAACTAGTCTAGATCTGTCATGCCCCCAATTCTTTTTTCGTTAATTGGCAAGGGTGTGGCACCGCCTAAGTAGTTAACATGTTCCATTGTTAAGTTACTTTGCGAACTACGCCTAACATTCATCATCTTTCTTTAACAACATTAATGTGCGGAATCCATTAACATTATAACATCATCATAAACATTCATAAAACAACAGAAGGAACACCATACATATGCAATAATAATATTTTATTATGTATTTGAAGAATTTACAAATGACCGGGAGCGAAGCTCCACCGGCGTTTACCCGTGTCGGGCGCCCACCTCGTGCACGCCTTTCACGGTGGTCACACCCTCACTTCACCATTTCAACACACAAGTCTTCTTGCCCGAGTTGGGTGGGCATGCCCGCACATGGCCATCCACCTAAACTTTACAACCAAACTCGTGTTACTCGGTGGGCGGGTGCCTTCGTGCCCCCTCCACTGGCACACACAACCGACGGGCGAGCGCCTACATGCACTCTCCACCCGAGTTATCCACCGGCGGGCAGGCACCCACATGCACCCTCCACCCGCGTTTGCCTCTAAACAGCGGGCGGGTGCCTTTGTGCGACCCACGACCCATGCTACACCCGTCACCAAGACTTCGTGCCAACCTTCGTGTAGAGCTGCCCGGTGAGCGAGCACATAACCTGCGCACTTGCTGCAGCTCTTCTCCACCCTTCACACTTCTCCTTGATGAGCGAGCGATGTTCGAATGTGTTGTTTCACCATGTTTCAACCTCCAATATATATGGTGGGTAGTGGGGGTCATGCCACCCGGCTGACCCTCCGTTCAACCTTCAACCGACTTGCCTTTATTATGAAACTTTGCCATATGTGTTGGTCAGCCCACCCATGACATGGGACTGCCCCACCACACTTTGCCCGAATTCATCAACTCGTGCAGTCGGCCCACGGTGCAAGTCTTTAACTTGTCGTGTATAAGTGAGGCAACCAACTCGTCCACATTATGTCTCGCCCTTGGTTGCCTTCCTAACTCACGCATTCGCTACTTCGTTTGGTGGGTGGGCACACCCGGGCGACTCGCCAACCGTAGGGCGTTACATCTTCCCCCACCCAAAGGCATTGTCGTCCCTGACAATCCAGTTCTCCGCAATAGCTTCCTGTCATACTTCTCAATCTTCCACTTCCATCTCCAAAGTGAGTCCTCTATTTCCCAGCTGTCCTCCTTTGGTGCATTCTTCCATCTGACAAGAAATTCCCGTCTCATGTGGCAACCAAGTCCTGTAGTCTGGAAACTCAAAATCTTGTCCAACTCTAGGTTCGGCTTGTCCACAATCCTAACTGGTCCTCTCGATGGTTTAGCTCTCTGTGGATGATCAGCATCAAGTCTGCATCTCTTCAAGAGACTCGTGTGAAAAACTGGATGCTTCATGTGCATATGGTGTGGAAGCTCCAGCTCATAAGCAACTTCCCCCACTCCCTTCTTCACCTGGAATGGTCCCTCATACTTCCTTGTCAGTTTGCTAGCAGTCCCCTTGGTGGCTGAAACTAATCTCCGGTAATCCTAATAAACACCATATCTTCCACACTAAAGTGTACATCCCGTCTTCCTCTATCTTCCCATTTCTTCATTCTCCTTGCAACTTCGTGCAAGCATAACCATGCCAGCTCCAAGGTCTCATCCCAAGCCTTCATGAACTTCTTCGCATGAGGACTCCTCAATGAACCTCCTGTCACTACGGTATGTGGTGTGACTAGCATCTGTCCATTCACCAACTCAAATGGTCTATACCTCGTCGCAGAACTCTTTTGAATATTGTAGCTGAACTGAGCAATATCCATGAGTTTAGGCCAATTCTTCTGATTAGCCGTCACATAATGTCTCAAGTAATCCTCCAGCAATGCGTTGATCCTCTTGATCTGTCCATCTGTTTACGGATGATAACTTGAACTCATAAACAGCTGTGTCCTGACTAACTTGAACAACGTGGTCCAAAATCTGCTTGTAAATCACAGATCTCGGTTCGACATGATGCTTAATGGCATCCCCCAATACTTCACTACATTCTTAAAGAACAACTTTGCAGTCCACTCGGCTCCAAAAGGCATCTTTGCTGGAATAAAGACAACATACTTGGAAACATGATCAACCACAACCATTATCCCATTATACCCCTAAACTTGTGGGCAACTGAGTGATGAAGTCCATCGAGACACTCATCCATGGTCTCTCAGGAATTGGTAAAGGCTGCAACAAACCTCCTTGCCTCTGAGTATTCGATTTGTCCTGCTGAAAAATGATGCATGTATGTACATACTCCTCTACATCCTCTTGTATCTTCTCCCAAAAGAATCCTCTTTCCAACAATGCCAAAGAACGACGCTGCCCTGGGTGGCCAGCACATGGTGAGTCATGGCACTCCTTCAAAAGGTGCCTCTTGAGTCCAGGTGACTTTGGAACATAGAGTCGGTTTCCAAAGAACAAGAACCCGTCTCAGAGAAAGAACTTTTATGTCTTCCCCTCCTTTATCTGCTTCACTATATTCTGCACCTAAGTATCGGTCTCAACACTTTCCTTGAGCTTATTCTGCATCTCTTCTGACATCTGAACTCGACTCCTACTCCTTGTTGCCTAGCCTTCTCCTTCCAATGCTACAAGTTGTCCTCTCCTGCTAAGGGCATCTGCTACCACATTGTGTCTTCCCGGTCTATACTCGATAGTCATGTCGAATTCTGCCAAGAAGTCCTGCCAACGAGCTTGCTTCACAGAAAGCTTTGATTGTGATGCAAAACAACTTGCTGCAACGTTGTTAATCTTGACAACAAACGGCTTCCCAATCAGGTAATGCCTCCACACATGAAGACAATGAATGATTGCAGTCATCTCCTTCTCATGGACCAAATACCTTTGTTCTCTATCCTACAACTTTTGACTCTCGTATGCCACTGGATGCCCATCCTACACAAGAACCCCTCCTATGGCAAAATATGAAGCATTTGTGTGTACCTCAAATGGTCTCTTAAAGTCTGGCAACTTCAGTATCAGTGCTGTAGCCATCCTCCTCTTCAAGTCATCAAATGCCTCTTGACATTTATCCTTCCAACTCCATCTCTTGTCTTTCTTCAATAGGTTTGTCAGTGATGATGTTACCTTGGAGTACCCCTCTACAAACTTCCATTGGTAGTTGGTCATGCCCAAAAACACCCTCATCTCATGGACATTCTTCGGTTCAACCCAGTCCTCAATCGCCTTCACTCTGCTTGGCTCCATCCGTATGTACCCTTGACCAACTATATGCCCAAGGAATGGAATCTCGGTCTGAGCGAACACACACTTAGACTTCTTCAAGTACAACTGATTTGCCCTTCGTGCCTCGAACACCATCGCCAAGTGCTTCTTATGATCCTCCATGTTGTCACTGTACACCACTATATTTTCCAAGTACACTACTACGAATGAGTCCAAGTATGGTCGTAGAACATCATTCGTCAAAGTGCAAAAAGTAGCAGGAGCATTGCACAACCCGAATGGCATAACAAGGAATTCAAAGCTACCATACCTCGTTACTATCGCGGTCTTCTTCTCGTCTCCTTCAGCTATCCGCACCTAATAATATCCATGCCTCAGGTCCAGCTTAGAAAACACTCGGGCTTTCGCAAGCTTGTCAAAGCAATCAACAACCAATGGCAAAGGATACTTATTCCTTACTGTCTGCTTATTCAATGCACGATAATCACAGCACATCCGTAACTCATTTGAATCCTTCTTCCGCTGGAAAAATACTGGAGCTCCATAGGGGGACCTTGAAGGTCTGATGAAACCTGCATTAGTTAACTCCTTTAATTGTCGTTTCAATTCCTCCAACTCAAGTCCTGACAACCGATAAGGTGCTTTAGCCGGGGGTTGCTTTCTTGGATCAAGCTCAATGCTATGTTCCACTGCACGCCTTGGTGGAAGCTTCTTTGGTAGCTCATCAGACATCAAATCTGCATATTTGGCCAGTACCTTAGAAATCTCAGTTGGAATAGGCGTCCCCACTCCATCACCTTCGACTCCCTTGAACATCACCGCATATGTCTCCATATCTGACTCCTTCATAGCCTTCTACAAACTCAGTGCTGAAACATGCTGCACCTTGACTTCCCTTCTTTGCCTATGAGTGGGCAAAGTCCAAGTTTGTGACTGTCCAACCAAGACCACCTCATCACAGAAAGGGACAACAATTGCCTTGTTCCCCTTCAAGAAATCTTGCCCCAATATCATATCGAAGTTGTTCATCTCCATCACTGTGAAGTCCAACTGACCCTTCCAGTCTTTTATCTGCACAGGCACTTCGTGTGTCAAACCAGCCACTTTAGCTCTAGAGTTCACCGCCTTGACTTCCACATTCGATGGGAAGATCATCAATCCAACCTCTTTTTCCAACCGTGTCGTTATGAAGTTATGAGTGGCCCCTGTGTCCACCACAGCTTGAATGGTCTTGCCATGAACCATCAAGTCCACGAAACCCATATTGTTCATCCATGATTTCTCCATAACTTTTCCTTGCATACATGTCTTTTCTCTGCATCCTGCTCTGATACCATCTGTCACGCCCCTAATTATTTTTCATTAATTGGCAAGGGTGCGACACTGCCTAAGTAGTTAACATGTTCCATTGTTAAGTTACTTTGCGAACTACGCCTAACATTCATCATCTTTCTTTAACAACATTAATGTGCATAATCCATTAACATTATAACATCATCATAAACATTCGTAAAACAACAGAAGGAACACCATACATATGCAATAATAATATTTTATTATGTATTTGAAGAATTTACAAATGACCGGGAGCAAAGCTCCATCGGTGTTTTACCCGTGTCGGGCGCCCACCTCGTGCACGCCTTGCATGGTGGTCACACCCTCACTTCACTGTTTCAACACACAAGTCTTCTTGCTTGAGTTGGGCAGGCACGCCCTCACACGACCCTCCACCCAAACTTTACAACCAAACTTGTGTTACCCAGCGGGCGGGCGCCTTCATGCACCCTCCACCCGCACACACAATTGACGGGCGAGCGCCCACATGCACTCTCCACCCGAGTTATCAACCGGCGGGCGGGCGCCGACATGCACCCTCCACCCGCATTTACCTCCGAACGGTGAGCGGGCGCCTTTTTTCGACCCATGACCCGTGCTACACCCATCACTAAGTCTTCATGCCAACCTTCATGTAGAGCTGCTTAGCGAGCGAGTGCATAACCTGCGCACTTGCTGCAGCTCTTCTCCACCCTTCACACTTCTCCTTGATGAGCGAGCGATGTTCAAATGTGTTGTTTCGCCATGTTTCACCCTCCAATATATATGGTGGGCAGCAGGGGTCGTGCCACTCGGCCAACCCTTCGTTCAACCTTCAACCAACCTGCCTTTGTTATGAAACTTCGCCATATGTGTTGGTCGCCCTACCCATGACACGGGACCGCCCCACCACACTTCGCCCGAATTCATCAACTCATGCAATCGACCCACAGTGCAAGTCTCCAACTCGCCCGTGTATAAGTGAGGCAACCAACTCGTCCACATTATGTTTCGCCCTTGGTTGCCTTCCTAACTCGCGCGTTCGCTACTTCATTTGGCGGATGGGCACGCTTGGGTGACTCACCAGCCGCAGGGCGTTACAAGATCCATCTTAACCCCAGATCTATCAAGCGCCGAGAGGGATCAAAGCTCTCGAGGCGCAAACCTTTCCTTAGATTATGCACTAAAAAAAAAAGTTTACACCTAGAAAGATTTTAAATCCAAAGTTAAAATAAATCTAAACTAATAATCTAATAATAATGAGATGTTACAAATAAAAGCGAGTTGAATTAAACTTATACAATGTGAAAATAAAGTTTAATAGGTGACTTTATCTATGGTTCTCCAATGTCAAAGTAAATTGTTATTTCAAATTATACCATTTGCCATAAGCATCGTTCTCCAATGTGTCCATGTATTTTAATCAATCTTTTTGAAAAACCAATAATTTAAATCATTCTAAAATTTTCATAATAAAACTCCCGTGCAAAAATGAGATATTACCCATAACTAATACCGATTGCCATCATAGCCGTACGTTCGGGTGAATCTCACTTTAGTCCCATGGACCGACACAACAGGAGTGAATATTCGTAGCAATAGTGAAAAAGTATGCCGACCTTTGCATCAGGTAGACCCTACTTGGTCCTACGTGTCAGGTAAACGTTCGTACCCACCGAAGGTCTGCATGGATTGGCGGAGAGTCAATGCGCGTCACATGTTACGTGTCGCCCGCTGATCTTGAAACACGGTCCACCGGTACCGGTGCGTTGCCTTCATCGCGAAGCACTCTTGCTGTTTCCCTATTTAAAACCTCTTTATTACTCTTGCTTTGTATTCATCGCAGAACGCAGACCATTACGATCATTCCTTTTGGCGCAGAGAGCGATTAACAATTCGCAATTGCAGTTGAAGATTTCGATTTCCTTAAGCTCTATCGTGATCCAACCATGTCGTCAGAGTCGAATGACCAGGTTTGGCCAAGCTTAGCAATCATTTTTTACATTTTCTGTATTTTTTCTTTGATTGATTGCAGTGCCATCGCTTATGTGTTTTTTGGCCTTGCAGAATGAGGATCAGACGCTTAAATACCTGGGATTTTTCCAGGTCGCCGCTCAGAAGGTAACGACCCGCCTCTCTGTTATCTACGATTATGCGAAAGAGAATTCAGGGCCTCTAAAACAGGGGGTGGATGCCATGGAGGGAACTGTGAAGCTTATGGTCGGGCCCGTTTACCGTAAGATCGAGGGAAAGCCCTTCGAGGTTCTGCATCTCGCCGATAGAAAGGTATGCCGAACCGCCTTTATCAAAAACTGAATTTATTTGCATTTATTTTTGCCTTTTTCTGCCCCTGCATTTTACACGGAAATTCTGAAGATACAGGGGTATATTTGTAATCTTGTTTTACTTGGCCTGATCAAATCATTAAATTCAATTTGACTGCATTTCTAAACCAGAAGTTGAATCTAGGGTGTAGTTTGTTTTGTCCTTAATTAAGCAAAAAAGAAAAATCTAGGGTTTAATTTAATTTGTTCTTCATTAAAGCAGAAGAAGAAAAATATAGGGTTTCATTTGATTTGTATGTGTGAAGTAAAATTTAGGTTGTAGCTTCTTCTGTTCTTATTTAAACCAGAAGAAGAAAAATTTAGGGTTTCGTTTCATTTGTTCTTCATTAGACCAGAAGAATAAAAATTTAGGGTTTCATTTGATCGAAAAATATGCGGCTTCATTTGATTTGTTGTCTTTAAATCAGGGCAATGCTTAATTTTTTTCCCCTTTTTCCCTTAAGGTGGATGATGCGATAGTTAAGCTTGACAGTCATGTACCTCCATCACTCAAATCAAAGACTTCTGAACTCTACGGGGCAGTGAAAAAGGCACCCGAAGCTGCCAGGTCGGTTGTGACCGACATTCGGCAAGTCGGTGTAGTGGAAAAGACCAAGGAAGTCGCAAAGACTTTGTACGTCAAGTCTGAACCTGCAGCCAAGAACTTGTATAACAAGTATGAGCCTTTTGCAGTGGAATTGTCCCTCTCGGCTTGGTACAAGTTGCGTCAGGTTCCTGTTGTTCCCAAGGTTGTGGAGTTGCTTCTACCACCGAGTGCTTATTGTGTTGAGAAGTACAATTCTGGGGTTCAGTATTTATCTGACGGGGAGTACTGGGTGGCGGCTTATCTTCCTGTGGTTCCTGTGGAGAAGATAAAAAATTCAATTCACAGTGAATTGGAAATGAAGGAAGATAATGGATCCGAAATTAATGAAAATAGAGAGATTCAGGTAGATAATGATACTGAAGAATGAAATTGTTCTGGTGCGATTACCTTTGCTTCTCACTGTCTTTCTCAAATTTTGAGAGACAATGGATTTAAAGGTGATGTAAGCATTTGAATCAGGGGAAGGGTCTAATGGGTTGGGGGTTTGGCTTTCTTTCGAAGTTCAGAGCAGATTAGCCTGTACTTTTGTTGCTGTAAACTGCTTTCATTTTGTAACTTATTCAGTGTACTGCGCTGTGAATAATTTAGAGGGTTGAACAGGGCTATAAATAAATTATTATTTATTCAGTTTCAGTGTATGAATAAAGGTTGGGTTATTTTTCAGTTCCAGTGTATGATGAGAGCTTGAGTAACAACTCACTTAGATAAGATTCCAGTTAAGAATTTATAAATATTTGTTTAGGATTTCAGGTAATTTTAATCTTTCGTGGTGTTGGGAAAGACGAATACTTGGGGGCTCTGTAATTTCAAAGAAGGTGATGACATCTCAAATGTCATAAAATGCATAAAAATATCTACAGTATTTGTGTCAAGGAATCTAAGATGATAAGATGATAAATTTATATGTTAAGATTAGTTTTAAAAATAAAATTTTATTAATGTTATCTGTAATATTAGATTTATTTTGATAATTTTTAATAAATTGTTAACATGTTAATAGAGTTTTGATTAACTTACTATAAACATAAATATCTACAGTATTTGTGTCCAAGAATCTAAAATGGTAAATTTATATATTAAGATGAGTTCTAAAACTAAAATTTTATTAATATCATGATTAGTAAAATTTTATCATGATTAGATCAATTTTATCATGATTAGATTACTACGGGCATGTGAGTTTTGGTAAATATTTATAATATTGGATGGATATAGAGTTTGATTAACTTATTATAAGCATAAAAATATTTACAGTATTTATGTTAAAGAATCTAAAATGATAGTTTTAAAACTAAAATTTTATTAATGTGCTGATTAGATTGCTAGGAGCATGTAATAGATGAATGAAACTTCATTTCTTTTATTTATCAAATATTATCCTTAAAAGAAAGAGCCACTGTAGCTCATAAATTCATAAATTTATAAAATGAACTTATATGGCTACCCTAATTTCTATGTAATAGATGAATGTAACTTCATTTCTTTTATTTATCAAATATTATCCTTAAAAGAAAGAGTCACTGTACCTCATAAATTCATAAATTTATAAAATGAACGAGAGACTTATTGATTTGAAAGAATTTTTTTGTTAAAAAATACTTCATAACTTTGCCCTCTTCTTCTAACATTCCTTTAAGAAGGTGGCATTTATCTTGATCTCTTGTACTAGAAAGACTTGCCTTTTTTAATTAAAACTTCCTTCTTCGACATAATATAAAGGATTGACTTCACTTGTTTGGACATTGTGGTGGAAAAAATTGCACTGTAAAAAAAACAACGTTTTTCCTTTTTCCATATTCAACTTGGATCACTTATAATTGATTTGGAGCTATTAAAGCTAGATCCAATTTTTGGAAGATCAGTAAGCAATAACAATAATATTTCTTATAGAATCTCTCACCATCTCTAGAGAAATGGCTCATTAATAAATCGGGGGAAAGAGTTAGTTAAGCCTACACCAAAGAAAGATTTAGAGAAGTCATTTTACACTGAGAGTTTACTATTTCCTTTTGATATAAAGCTTTGAACTTTAATCAATCTGATTCTCCTCCTCTAGTTTGTTAGTCTAACCAATTTATTCCATGTTATTGATAAGAATTGGTTCACTTCCTATAAGCTCTATAATAACATATGAGTCGCAACACATAAACACCAATAGACCATGATCGTATGCGAATGGGTAACAAGGGAGTGTTGTCTTACACTAACATAGTGGTTGATTGGTTGTAGGACGAATATGCTTGTTGCTAAGCCTCCCTAACTCCTTTGTGTAAAAATAATATAAAATTTCTTGTATATGATATCTTGTGATGGGGGCAACCATATTTTTACAGTACCCATTTCACATGTGTTCTAAAAAATGCCCATTACTAGGCTTAATACACCTAAAATTTGTAGCACATTGGAATTGTCTCTATGATATAAATATTTCTTTATACAAAAAAATTAATCCCACTGTGATTGAGAGATGTGGCCCACAACAAAATATAAGCTCCAATATACCATAAACCTATGCTAATGAGGGAAGTCACAAGGTAGTTGTGCATTATAACGTCATTGTTGATTGATTGTGATGTAAATGCCCCTTATCTTTGTGCAACAAGGGAAACAAATCTTTGTTTATTTATTTATATTTAATATTAAATATATATATATATATATAATTATATATATATATATATATATATATATTTTATCCAAGGAAATATCTAGGTAGATCCACTTGAAGGAATCACTTCCTGCTGGCTTATTAGCAGAGCCTAACCCTGAGGGCATCAAGGAGAATTCACCCTGTGACCTCCCTTTAGCAAGGTGCTTTAGCAATGGGAACTCGACCAGTTGAGTTAACCCTTAAGGCTTTTTAATCCTATATGTTATTTAACTTTTAAATATATGATATTCAAATTTCAATATATACACAAATTTGTTGGGATATCATGCATAAAATTCAAAATCTAAATCTTATGGTCTTTACTTTTGAATTTTTTTTTTATTATTTTAAATGATTTAAATGGAGATTAAATTTACTCATTTTTTTCCCAAGATAAAAAGTTTTATATTCAATATCTCATAGGGGAAATCAAAATATACATATTCTTGCCTTATCAACTTTGTTAAAACTTAGGGACATTATCTAATTTGACATAACTTTGTGCATTATTTACCTTTTCCTATGCTACGGAATGTCACAAATACTAAGAGGGGGTTGAATCAATATTTCAATTACAAGTAGTTTATTTATAAATCTTTAGAGAATGGACAAAAAACAATAATCAACAACACATCACAAGACGAGTACACAACAAATCTTTAGGTGGAAACCCTTATGGGAGAAAAAACACCAAACACTTTTCTAATATTTTGTGAGTACAATACTGCTTCATCTCAATTGAAATGGAAGCCCCAACTTTGTAGTACTCTGGAAAAGCATTCAAGTTTATATGATAGCTCCAACTCCTGACAGGATGCTCCTACACCCTAGTTTTACTAGCTTCAACACTCTGCAAGCTCTACTTGCCCTTGCACCACTCTGTCACCCTGAAGTATTTCAGGCTCTAACATGAAGGAGACTTCACTCTCTTGCCTTGCACCACCCAACCACCCTGAAAAATAGAAAGACAATTGTGGGCTCTCGTGCCGAGAATAATGAACGACTTACAAAGATATTCATTGAAACCCTCACTACCGGACTTCTTCAATTGCTACGAAATGATGTGACAATGAAACTAAGCAATAATAATTTTGAACAATTCTTGTACCTCAAATCTACTAATGTAATGATGCCTTCAAGTTTGCCAATGTCAAAGTGTGCCTTCACTACAAAACTAATAACCTTGATGCTTGAGTAGTTTGAATTAGGGCTTGAAGAATATCATTGATAATTGTTAGTTAAATACCATAAACACCCCTTCTATAGTCTGCAATATGTCTTCTTGAAGATATTTTATAGTGCCAAACTAAAGATACACCCATGAGCGATGATCAATAAAAGGGGTCTATGCCATAGGTATGAGTTTGATTTTCCAAGGAAAGCACTCCTAGAAGAACTCCATTAGATGCCTCAAATAGTCACAACAAAGATGCATATAGAGCTTAAATTTTGCATTGTTTTGCTCAGTCCACAATATTTTTGCTTTAGTAACCCCATAGAGATTAGAGATGGAAGATGATCTTGTTGTTCAAAAAGTATGGTCTCTCATGACCTCAAAAATTCCAAAAATACTTCACATATCTACTTCCTTTTCCAAGGCCAACACTGATTTAAATAAGTTCATATGATCTACACATAAATTGCTCCAAATATCTGTTACACTTTGGCTCAGAGTTTCCCTATCTTAGAAGGTCAAGCTCTTACAGGCATAATGTCCCAAAAAATCACCATGAAAAAAATCAAAACAAACCATAGATCTGCTTAAGATGTTCTTGATTAAGGGTGGTAGAGATAACCAAAACTATCATGTTGAATGCCTTAGATATATGTGAATCTATGCCTCAGAGTCTGTGTATGAATGTGCACTCAAACTGCTTCAGATGAATCCAAAAGGATCTCAAACAAACATCACAAATCTACCACTTATAACCTTAGAAGATGTGCTTTAGGTTGAGCTTGAATTAACCCATCAAGGATGGGATTACTACAGAGCTGTGAGCTAGGGAGAGCCGTGCATAGTAAGTCCTCAGCGAGCAGAAAATCAATATCGAACAATTGAGCTTGCAGCCTGACGAAGTGGTGTCGCAGAATCAATAGCCGGTACACGTAATAGACAATGCTTGCCAAAGCGTCCCAAAGCTGGCCATCCTAGCAAACATGCCAGTAGAGACACAGATCCACAGGTTAACAACAGGGGCACATGGGGCGAGGCAAGAAATGACGAAGGTGCAGTTGGAGCTGAACCTTCAGATCACCGAGCTGCGGTTAAAGGCACAGTCGTCCACCCCTTGGAAGTCAGAGAACAGAGCGCTAGCTCTATCATAGCCAGACTGGATGAAATTGGCAGTGTAGTGCAAGACTGCACCATCATGTTGGAAGAATCATTTGAGGTCCTCACAAATTTGCAGGAGGACCCCAACATCCAATGCTTAGAGACAGAGGCACGAGAACTCCAACAATAGTATGACAATGTCAAAGGAACTATGCATATGGTGGCCCTCACTTAGAGGCTCACGCGGATGCAACAAGCTAAAGCGCTGAAAGAACTGGTGGGTGCAACATGTCTCAAAGAAGCAGTCCTAAAGGCGCACGTTTAACCTTGGATCGACGAGGCCTTCACCATCATAGCAGAAATTGAAGGCAAGCTCATACAAATGCAAGGGATGCACGCCTTAATGTAGAGAAGCACTTCTGACATAGAGATCTCAGAATAACGTATGTAGCAGATCCAACAAGTAGCAACTCAGTGTGTTGTTGACCTTGCCACAATTCGAGAAAAATTGGAGGGACTCTCCCTAAAGATCTCCGTGCCAATAGAGTGACTTGAGGGCAAGTCATGATGTTTTTGTTGGGGGCCTATTGGGCATGGAATCCCCCCAAGGCATGTTTTGAGGCTTAAGGCCCAAGTTTTGACTGAATCTTGTTGTAAAAGCTCCACGAATTGCGGGCTCCACGAATTGCGGGCTCCACGAATTGCGGGCGTGGGGCGCGAAAATATAATAGAGTCACAGGGTTATCCACCCTGGCTTTTGTAATGTAATGTCAGATGGATAGACCTACCCATGGTCCGTGTTTTATAAATAGAGTGAGGCTCTAAGTGTAAAAGAAGAACTAAGAAAAAATATAAGGATGAGAAGTCTAAGTGATTGAGTCGAAGAGTAAAGTGTGCCTGTGGGTTGTAGAGTAGGAGAAGGCTCTGTAGTTGAGTGCGTAGGTGCCTAGTAGTTCGCAGCTGAGTGTGCAGACTCCTGCAATTGAGTGTGTAGGGAAGGTCGAGTCTGTAACCATTGGAAGAATCAAGAAAGAGAAGTTTGCTATAATTCTGTGTATCTTTTCCTGGTTTAATGTGTGATTGAATATAATTTGCAAGTATACTATTTATTTACTGCACGAACTTGTATGAATGTTTTGCATTGTTAAGTATAACTTAAGACATTTAAGTTGGTGAAGGTGCTTAATTAATGTTGGAAGATAAATAAGATCTCGGGTAATAGTGCAGAGCATGAAACAATCCCTGGTTAGGGCTGCGTGAAGGCGGGATATTAGGCCGTGAGGAACAGAAGGTGCGCGAAGCCACCAGCGCGCAGGAACAAACAAAGGACTAGTCGAACCTCTCAAACATCTCAAGGCTGCAGAAACCTGGTTCTAGAACCCTCCCATACTACTTCAGGTGAGACCTTAGTCCATGCTCCATGGACTGTTGTCGAAAGAGCCAGTAGTATATGGATTTCACTGGCTAATTAACTCTAAACTTGGGTCAAGCCCCAACAAGCCAACAATTGGGGTGAATTTCCAAATCCGCACAGACCATCAAAGCCTCAAATATTTTTTGGAGCAATACCTATCCTCGCCACAACAAAAGAAATGGCTAGCCAAAATGTTGGTATATGATTATGAGATAATTTACAAGAAAGGGAATGACAATGTAGTAATGGATGCTTTATCACACCAATTTGAGGATGAAAGCACCTTGTTATCAATCTCTCTTTCCATGCCAGATTGGATTGAAGAAGTCCACAAGGAATAGTTTCCACACCCCTCTCTCTCCCATCTCATTAATAACTTGAGAGCGGGTCCTAATTCCTCAGTTGGCTACTCTTGGAAGGATGAGATTCTTCGCTACAAGGATCGAGTATTTATATCACCGACATCCACCCTTAAAACTCACATTTTGGCAGAGTTTCACTCATCTCCCACTGTAGGGCATATAAACTTTTAGAAGGCTTATGCTCGCACTTGTTGTTCTTTCTTTTGTACGGGCATGAAAATTGACATTCTTAATTTTGTAGCTGAATGTGATATGTGTTAATGCCACAAAGGAGAAACAGTCAAGTTACGAGGAACTTACAACCATTGACAAATCCCTGCCTCCATCTAGATGAATGTTTCTATGGATTTCATTACTAGTCTTCCGAAGTCAGGCAACAAATTCGTCATCATGGTGGTTGTGGTCATTTTTGCGCTCCACCCCACCCATTTACCCCCACTTTGGTGGCTCAAGCTTTCATGGACTAGATCTTCAAACTACATCGCATGCCAACTTTCATTGTGTCTGATTGTGACCTGCCTTTCTCCAACAAATTTTGGCAAGAACGTTTCAAGCTACAAGGCACCCAACCCCAACTAAGTATTTCCTATCATCCCCAAAACTGATGGTTAAAATGAAGCAGTCAACAAATGTTTGGAGACATACTTAAGGTGCTTCACTTCAGAAAAGTAGCATCAATGGGTACAGTGGCTACCTTTAGCTGAATGCTGGTACAATACTAACTATCATGAAGCCACCAAGATGACTCCATATGAAGTAGTGTATGGCCAACTCCCATATTCACCTATTTCTTATATCCATGGACTCTCTAAGGTGCAAGCAGTTGATAAACTCCTATAGAAGCATGCCACCATGCTAGCTCATCTCAAAGATAATCTCCATTAAGCTCAGAATCGAATGAAGCAATAGGCAGATCAACATCATTCAGAGCACACATTTCGAGAAGGGGATCAGGTATTCCTGCGGCTACAACCATATAAGCGAACATCACTCAAAGAAAAGGGCTACCAAAAATTAGCTCCAAAATTCTACGGGCCTTATCAAATACTTTAGCACATTGGAATAGTAGCCTACAAGCTGGCCTTGCTACGAACTTCAAAAATCCATCCAGTCTTCCATGTATCATGCCTCAAGAAAGTGGTGGGGAACAATTGCACAATTCAAACCAGTTTACCTGAATTGGATGAGGAAGGTTCACTCTGGTTCCAACCTGAATAGGTCCTCGATACTCATGAAATACATATGTGCAGTCGCACAATTAAGGAGGTCCTTGTCAAGTGGAAAGACACCTCTCTTGAAGATGCAACCTAGGAACCAACCATTATTCTTCAGCAGTTTCCATAGCTTCAGCCTTGAGGACAAGGCTGCTTTTGATGGGGGAGGGCATGTTAGGGTCCAACCCTAACCCCTTTATTTATGTCATAAACCCAATAGGGTCAATTCGTAGTCATAGTTAGTTAAAGAGTCAATAAATCCCATATTAATAATTGTAAGTGGTTGACCCGCATTTAAGAAAGGGACCACAGTTAGTTGCAAACAAGCCATAATTAATAAATAAAGTGGTTAACCCATGTTATGCAAAGGACCACTAGGCGTTAGGTTGTTGAAGGTCATTTAGCTACAAATATTTGTAGTTAGAAGGGAAAGATCATTGAGTTTTATTTTGTAATCGAACTTTGCTCTGCTGGAGGTTTCCCCCTCGAAGAGGCAAGTGAACATTGCTTTTATCTCTGAATAATAAAACACTTGTTGTTTTTCTCATTTTATTATGTGTTCTGGGTTGTATTTTAGTATGTCACAACAAAGTTGATATATTATTTTACTTAAAATAGAAATTCAACTATCTCGATTATGAACAACATTGAAATATTTTTATGTCATGAGGCACAATACTTGCTAAGGTTTTGCAAATGGGGTAGCAAGCTAAGTGGGCTTGATTGTGGGGAAAAACTCCACAGTTAAGCGCGCTTGAGCCAGAGGAGTTCTGGGATGGGTGACCTCCTGGGAAGTCCTGGTTACCGGGTGCAAGCCCCGGAAGTGATGATTGGTGCTATGTGATTCGTTCTCCACATTTCACTAGTTTCAATCCCACTTCTTCACCCCTGTGAGCATCACCCGATGCAATGAGTGCTAAGTGAACTATTCAAAAAACATGAGAAATTAGTCAGTTACGACTACCTCTCATGGAAATGGTCATACGTGAATGACTTACTTAACGCAGTTGAATCCCAAAATGATATCTAACATAATGCACTGCGTAAAAAACCCCCATACTTAAATTCAAAAAGAGTCAAGGGATCTCTACTTGAATGGTTCATGAGGCACAATACTTGCTAAGGTTTTGCAAATGGGGTAGCAAGCTAAGTGGGCTTTATTGTGGGGAAAAACTCCACAGTTAAGCGCGCTTGAGCCAGAGGAGTTCTGGGATGGGTGACCTCCTGGGAAGTCCTGGTT
>APFE030056223.1:0-11701 GCA_000404065.3 Pinus taeda | reverse complement strand
AAGATAGCCTCCCCTGAGGTACACTAAGGTATGAGTTTGCTTATGTATCATACTTGGTGTTTCATAGTTGATTATGTTGTCTATTTGATATTTGAGTGTTGGTGCCTATTATGTCATCTAATTGATTTATTTAACATGGTATGTTTGCAAGTTGGTATGAATGTTTGATGAATTGCATAAAATGAGTATGTGTTCAAATGATCTTGTTTTAAGATGATTGTACTAAAATATATGTGTTGAGACAGTTGATATGTACTTGAGTATAGTAGGTGATAGTTGTAGTATTATGACTGATGACTATGAGATGACTAAAGATTATAACATGATTGTTTGTAAAAATTGATTTCAAATTGTTAAATATGATTGTCTTGATATTTGGAACATGTGGTTGACATGTGTGAGCATCATGCAGGGAGTTGCATGGCAAGAGAGGTTGCCATGAAATCTTGACCTAAATGTTCCCAATATTCTCTTCACCTTTTGATCTAAATGTTCCCAATATTCTGTCGACATCCCTATTGGTGCCATGCCTGGATTTACAATAATCAATTGATCTCAGTCCACTAATAGCTCCTCCATCTTAAGCTGCCACAACTTAAAACTCCAACCGTTAAATTTCTCAATATCTATCTTTCCATTGTTCTCCATCTTCTTTTACCATAAGAATCAATCCCTCAAATCTCCCACTGAATAGGGTATACAGAAGGTGTACCACAAGCCCGGGAAAAACCCCTCGACAGAAAAGGCATCCCCTTGAAGCCGAAAATGATATGATACCAAATGTAGGTTTTAACCCTGTACAAAAATTTCCTATAAACAAATTCTTAAAGCAGAAAAAATATACATAGATATTTTCCCCTAGAACCCAAAACCGAGACTACCAGATTGCTTTTTCATTATATTCCTTTCAATGCTACAATATATATATATACATGCCAAAGCATTCATGAACCCTAATCCATTAACCCTAGATTAGAACATAATCATAGTTCCCTTGACCAAATCTACAAAATACCATGGGCAGAAAACCATCATTCCCAAAACCATGTGCGAAACCCATGAAAAAAATCGTGGGTAGATCTGCCCACCATCTTTGGGTTTGCCCCCATCCTTAGATCTACATAAAAAAATAAAATTATTGGGGCATGTGCTTCTAGATATGGAAAGAATATAACACATAGCCAACAAAAAATTTCTTTATCTATTACAGATGATGTTCCCATAACTTCTAGGGAGGAAATGGATTCAGAGGATGGAGAACTCCAGAAAAAGGCCATGGTAGAAGAAATGGCAGCCCTAGATAAGAATTAGGCATGGGATCTAGTGGAACTATTGACTGGAAGAAAATGCAATAGCAAAAAATGGGCTTTTAAGAAGAAGATGAATGTTGAAGGCAAAGTGGAGAAGTACAAAACTTGATTAGTAGTGAAAGGTTATTCCCAGGTGTTGAGAATTAATTTTGGTGATATTTTGTCTCTTTTTGTCAAGTTATCGTCTATTATATTACTTTTATTTGTTGTTGTTGCTTTTGATTTTGAGGTAAAATAGATGGATTTGAAGACGACATTCCTACATTGGTATATGGAAGAAGAGATGTACATGAAGCAGTTGAAAGGATTTGCAATGAAGGGTAAGAAAGAACTAGTATGCAAGTTAAAGAAGTCTTTGTATGGGTTAAAGCAGTCATAAAGGATGTGGTATTAAAAATTTGATACATATATAGAAGGAATTGGCTTAACAAGGATCAAAGCAAACAACTATGTCTATTATAGATTTATTGGTGATCATGCTCTTTATTTGGTCTTATATGTGGATGATATGGTGTTGATCGACAATGATAGAGAAATTATCCAAGATGTGAAGACCCAATTTTCCTCTAAATTTGACATGAAGGATCTTGGTGCTACAAACGTTATTTTTGGCATGGAAAGTAAATGAGATCAGAAAAAGAGGAATCTCTGGTTAAACCAAAGAAAGTATTTCAATACAATATTGTAGAGGTTTAATATACATGATAAAAAAGTGGTGAAGGTTCCTATTCTTGTAGGTGTAAAGTGATCTGCAAAAAAATGGCCCAAGGCACAAGAAGAGGAAGAGGACATGTCTCGCGTTGCATATGAAAGTGTTGTTGGTATTTTTATGTATGAAATGGTTTGTACCAGACTGAACATTGTACATCTAGTGGGAGTATTGAGAAAGTTTATGTCAAAACTAGGGAAGGAGCATTGGACAATAGTAAAGAGGGTTTTCAGGTATCTATGTGGCACTAGTGATTATGATTTGTGCTACCAAGGAAGACCAAGATTAGATAGAGTGTTGGACATACGTGGTTTTGTTGATGCAAACTGGGATGGAGATATGGATCATATAATATCTACAAGTGGGTATGTGTTTAGCCTATTTGGAGGAGAAGTCAATTGGATGAGTAAGAGACATTCTATGGTGGCACTTTCAACTACAAAGGTCAAATACATGGTAGCCACTCATGTAAGAAAGGAATCAATTTTGTTGCAAAGATTGTATTTACATATGGAGTTAGTATAAAGAGATATAAGGATAGATTGTGATATCCAAAGTGAAATTTTCTTGGCAAAGAACCCTGCTTATCATTTAAAGGTAAAGCATATTGACATTCACTATCACTTTATGAGGGATATGGTTGAAGAAAAAATTGGTTTTGCTAATAAACATGGACACTTTGAAGAATGTCAGAGATGTATTAACAAAATCTATGAGCACTGGGAAGTTTTCTTAGTGTAGAGAAACAATGGGTGTTGCGGCCCTGGATCGATGACTATGTATTCCTATGACTCCCTATGTGAAAATAAAACTACAAGTGGGAGAATTTTGGGTAGGTCTTGTATTATTTGCATGACTAGCACCCTGCACTATTACGTTTTTCCAAGAAGAGTGGGGGATTCGTAGGGGAGCAGTGGCCCGCCTTGCTAGGGGATTTGAAGGGGGTTGTAGCCCCTACTCGAGGTTCAGGGAAGCACCCAATTTGTTTTTTGTAGACCCAAGGATGGTGGGAAAACCCACCCATGGTTTTCTACATGCTTTTTGCACATGGTTTTGGGTATGATGGTTTTTCCCATGGTACTTTTGTAGATTAGATGTAGGGAACTACAATATGTTCTAATCCAAGGTTAATAGATTGGGGGTTTATGAATGCTTCAACATGTATATAATGTATTGTAACATTGAAAGGAATTTAATGAAAAAATAATCTGGTTTCCTTGGTTTTGGGTTCCAAAGAAAAATATCTATGTATATTTTATATTCTTGGTATCATATATTTTCTATCTTAAGAAATCATTTATAGGTATTTTTATATACATGGTTAAAAATATTCAAAACCTAGTTGAATATGTAAAAAAAAATTCCAAAAGGGAGGCTGAAACCCTCTATTATATTTCAATGAATATCCAACAAGAAAAGTATAAATAATAAATGCCCAAAACCCTTCTGAACTCGATCTGCTCCTTGAATAGACATTCTTCCCTAGCCTTAGAAGAAAATTGCTAAAGATATGCATGAAAGAGTGATACAATAGGGAGAAATATGATCCTCTATATATATTAGAAGGAGGAGGCATCTAGAGGGGGCCAAATGACCCATAAAATCATGAGGTTGGCTTGATAACAAGTCCAAAAATTTAATTTTAAATGAAGGCGAACCAAAAATCTAGCTTGAATAATTTAAGGGGATAACTTGATAAAATTAAGTTGTCTTAGGAGGGAGTTTCTTATTTGGAGGGATGATAAGCCCAACACAATTTAACCAAAATATATTGAGTATGAATGCCATTATTTAATGAATAAAAAATCTACCATTTCCATCTAACCTTGGGGCACTTTCACCACACCTTTTGGGTCATCATATTTGATTAATCATATCTCCTCAATCGTGAGGAGTTATGGGGCATGTAGCCTACCATTAGAAACAACATGATAAGACTATCATCCTATGAGGGTCTTGATTACAATCTTTTTTATCTTCTCATCCAAATTATTCATTAGAAGAATGGCATCATGACCATGTATGTGGGTAAGATTGATAGGTTCGCCCATTCGCGAAAGGTGCATGTTCGTCCGTCCATCTGTTCATGATCACATCTTGCATGTTTTCGCATCTGTCCATTCGCAAACACTTCTTTGCATGATCATCCATTTGCAAGCACATCTCTTTGCATGCATCATTTTTTCTTCTATTGGTGAACCTATCCTTCTACATGTGCTCCCTTTGTTCATCCCATACGTCGTCACACCATGTTTGTTTGTGTACCTGTGTCTGCAGTCACTCATGATGAGACGACATCAAATCCATAAACCTCCTCGTCTACCATGATGCATGATCATTTCAGATGCATGTGATCGAGAGAGGTGATAGGATTGTGAGGCGTGATGGAGGCTCTAGGCACTACTGATGAAAACTACGCAAGAGTCACTGGGTAATGAACATGGGCAATCCGGATCGACAGTGACTATCTGTGGGGTCTGGTTCAGCTAGAGGACAAAACTGAATAGGTTTTGGGAGGAACAATCTAGGTTGTAGGGAGGTTGGATAGGAAAAATTTGCACAGTTTCTGGAACAAGCAAGCAGCAGGAGCCTAGCAGCCAAAACTACATAATTCCCGTGGGGAATTGGTAGTCAACTACTGGGTCACTGGAAAAAAAAGCTGCAACATTCTTGAGGGGAACTGGAAGTCAGCTGCTAGGAGCTTGGTAGTAAAAACTGCACAGTTCCTGGAGGGAACTGGCAGTCAACTACTTGAGCTTAGTAGCAAAAACTGTGTAATTCCTGGAGGGAACTGTCAATCGACTGTCAGGAGCTGGCGGTGGGGAAAACTGCATTGATGCTGGAAGGCTAGCTTACTAATCACCTTTGCACATTTTATGAGCTAAGCCGATTGTTGGGTTGTAAAGGGCTTGCTCATAAAAACTGCGTAGTTTTCTAAGTGAGCAGTTGGTCGACTGTAGAGAGGGATGGCTGGAAAAACTGCAAAATTTTCTGAGGGAGACAAGGACGGGCACTAGGTGTCTGTCTGGCTTGTCTACACAATTTTCTTAGTCAGCGGAGCGGGCAAGGTCTGTAGCCTCTACATAGTTTTTGAGGGGAGTTAGTCATGGGGTGGCTGACGGGTCAAACTCTCTGGTTGACCAGCATGAAGGCTGATTGATTTGCTTGCATAAAGCGCAGCTTGAAATGGCTTGCTTGGTGCTTCTACGCTATTTTGGGTGACAGTCAATCGAGTCGATGGCGGGGTGATGGTCTAGCCATTAGAGGGAAATCTTGTCATCAAAACTTCAATAAAGTTACTAAGTGTGTGAACGAGTGAAAGATGCATACGTGATCTTGCAAACACACACTTACATGACTTGACGATGAGACGACACAAACCATCCAAACACACATGCTCAACATCACTGACCGACGATGTGAGCGGCAAGCGCGACACTTGTGATTAATCATTGGTCGATTGTAAAGACACTTGTTTGATAGTGTATGTGGCTCCATGTGTGAGTGTGACAGATGTTTTCATGGCGAACACAAAAAGTACACACGAAGTGAAGACCTTGAGTATAACCAAAACCATGGTCACAAGCATGACATTGACATCAACATGCAAAACTTGGGTGAAATGATCAAGCAAGGTGGGTGTGAAGACTCAAACAAGCTCATGGAGTGGACCCGAGTGCATGTATTCATCAAGTGAAACTCTCAAGGGAGGCTCCAAAATTGGGTGCAGGCCAAAATTTTGGAGGGTGGTTGTAGCCACTAGGACACTTGGTGAAACACTGGTAGAATTATAGCTTCTCTGTTTTGGTTCATTGACAACACAAGGCCTTGGTATTTTGGGGAGTATTGAATCATTGTGTGGGTTACTTTAGATTCCCCACTTAGCCCATGCACATACATGGTTCACCTTTTTCCAACTCAGTCAAACACAATCAAAATTTGAGCTTGATCACAGTGTTTCGAATTCGGGAAGGGTAGTTTAGCTCGCGAGTTGAAGACTTTTAGAGTATAAGTTTTCATCTCTGGTGTTGCTCCTTTACCAGAAGGCCTGGACAATACCCTGAAAAAGTCACGTAGGAACACAGACATTGCTCCACTTCCAGCGAGCTTCGTTAGTACCTCGATGGAGTTGCATGCTTCACCTCTCTGTGGAGGAAGCCTTTCTCTTCTTTTGCCTTTGTATTTATTTTATTTTTTTCATGAGGACTCTGCATAGGTACTTATTTATTTTTGGGGTAGAATAGGGATCCCACCTTATTGAGAGCATAAGAGGTTGTTCCTTCAGAGAATCATGTAATATCTATGACACAGGTTTTCTTATTTATATTTTACGCTTCTCCATTTCTACTAGTTGGATGAGCTTGAACACACATAGCAGAAGGCTAAGTACAAGCATGGGACTTCCCAGTATGGACACAAGTTCATGGTTGGACCAAAACATCCCTTGCATACGGCTCATATTTTCCACCAAGACTTCATCGGTCGAAACGTTATAACCAAGCACAGAGAATATAGACACAAGACTGACCAAGTGTTGCAGTGTCACAAGTTTCTTCAAATCTCAACCACACACTCTATTCAAAATCCAAGACGTAGTAGTTGGCAACACTTATTTCCAGAAAAAAATAGTAAGGTATCAATAAAACAAAACAAACATAAACAAAAATAGCAAGAAAAACAAACCAAATAAGAACAAATATAGTAAGAAAGGTAAACAAATAAGCAGCAAGATGACTATGTACATGGCACGGGGTGCAGCCCGACCTACTGGAAGTGATGCTTGAGATCTTAACCATTGACAGGAAGGTTGTCAACCCCCCCATTAAGTGATCTCAAATGGTATGTGTGTGGTCCAAGATTCTCATGAACAAGTATAAGACTATCAGGTTCCGCTATCGGAACCTGGTGGTATTCCGAAAGACATTTAGGTGAAGACAACACTACTGCTTCAGATACTACATGCAACATAGGTTCTGATGATGGCACGGGGTAGTTGTTTTTATTCCGAGAATGGTTCAAGTTTCTAAAATTAATGCACAAAATTTAAATTAGAAACCCATGTGTGGTGACAAACCTTTTAAGTAATCCTAACATTCAACAAATTAGTCAATTCTTTCTGTATAAGAGGTTCAAGAAAATATGTGTTTTACCTAGCTTTTGCTGCAATAGCTTGGCTCCTCCTTTTCTTGGAATCCTGTGTTGGATCATTCGCATGGCGGATGTTCTCAGGTCATCATATACCCACGTGGACACATCCCATTACTGTTTGATCAAGGGGTCAAAGGCTTGCAGCTATTGCAGTGTGTAGCTTGTACTGAGACTGACTATCTTTAAATAGTGATTGGTTCCTAGGTTTATCTATTCGTTCGTAGTGGTGGACCTATGAGTTCTGTTGTTTTTTGGCCCTTGACAACAGTTCTGCAAGTCATAGAGCTTGTCGAGAGAAACTGCACCCTTGGGGATGGGATTGCCTTTCTTTCCATCAACTGCAGTTTTCAAGGGCTACTCGTGCTCATATTTATCGGTTGTTGTGTCCTTGAAAACATCAAAACTGCTCATGGAGTGCAATATTTGTCAACCATCAAAAATGCGTAGCTCAATTATGTTATCAAAGATGGAAGGCTTATACAAAACTTCAACAATACATTTATCCCTAAGTTGTGATAGACTAGAAGCTACGTTTGTCAAGGCATTGGCAACTGTAATACGTGTTCTTGGCACAACAGTGATATTAAATGCTTGGAAGTTAGAGATCAATCGCCATACCACTAGCTGGTAACTTTTGAGACAAGGTGACAAAAAATGAATGGTGTTACATTCCTGTCGTACTATTGTTTCCAAATCACCTACCACTTTTTTGTGACCACATCAAGGCTAATGGTTTTTTGTAATCCCAACACGAGTGCTTCGTACTCAACAACGTTGTTTGTGTAATCAAACTCCAAGCGGCTTGAAATCATGTGTTTTCTACTGTTTGGATCAACCAAGATGCACTTGACCCATAATCCATCATGTGTCTTTGATCTGTCAAAATAAATGGTCCACAACTCGTTTGTACATGGACCATTTGACACAATTGTACTGTTGCTACTACTATTGCTACTAATACTATTAATAATGTTACAATGTGTTATGAATGTTTCATTTCCATCAGTTGGGAAAGGAAGGAGACCCAATTGTGTGTTTGGTTAGGTTGGAGCTGGTTGTGCAGGATAACACCCCAACATTATTTCTAGGAGGCAGTTTCCAAACATGAGTTCTACTAAGGCGAACGATTCATTCTCGCCATTAAGGGGTGTGAGATTGTGCTTCATATATCTCTCGTATAACACCCAAATTTGGTTGCATTTTCCCTCGTACAGAAGCCACATATACAACCAGTCTGTAGCAAAATATCCGTCCAGCTTGCTCGACTAGTCTCTACTGAGTAGTAGACTGTATGCTACCGGTATGTCCACAACAACTATGTCCATGCATTGGTGGACTCAACTGTCATGAGATAGTCGAATGATCACATCTCGAAGTTCACCAACAACTGGTACTGATGCTCAATCAAGTTGGATGATTCACATGGATGTCTCGCTTCATTTTCCATTGATCATTTTAGCAATGGAGAGTGGCATGATGTTGGCTGCTGCGCCAGAATTAACCAAGCAGTTGGTGGACATTGTAGTTAAAAATTTCAAATGATAACAGGAATGGAGGGCAACATAAGTTTTCTTCTTTCATATGGAGTGTGTTAAGCATAGTTGAAAGTGATCTGGGAGGTGTGCTTGCTCCCTTGCTGGTAGAGGTTGCACTGTCTATTTCTGCCTGTCCCAATGCCCGCAATAGTATGTCTCAATAACTCTGTATCTTAGCTAACTCGAACAAATTTATGTTCAATTGAGTTTTCTTCATGTCATCTACAATGTTGTAGTCCAGGGGTGGAAGAATCACCGAGGTGTCCAGGGTAGGACTCATGTTCGTGTTTTCTGGTGGAGTGTTCTGCAGTTTGCTGCTTATGGAGGTACTCTTGTTCATCGTTGCTGAACTTGTTCTATGTTTTCTTCTTTGGGGTAGCTGGTGGACCGGCCTTCCTCAACAACAACTCATATTTTATTGTGCTTCCCCAAGTGTAAGGGGAGCCCCTTTGCTCCTAAGATTGTAACGGTCATTTTTCTTTGGGGGCTGCTTCTCGATGTTCATCTTCGGTATTGCTTGTGAGCAATGATATGCATTCACCACAAGCCCAGAACTTGATGCTTCATCAGGTGCAATACCTTCGTCATTATCTCTGTCATCCGGTTGCTCTTGCATATTGTTTTCTACATTTAATATATGGTTTTATACTGATTTTTTGACTCTCTTACAATCTGAACAAAAATTCTCGGGGTGATGTTCTTTGTGGAACGAATAGAACTCAAGATCTGTGCACTGTTCGACATTGAACATAGAGCTCTGTGCAATTTTTGGAGCGAACTAGTTTCTACCTAATGAGATGCTTCCCTGTCTCTAACTAGGTGGATGGCTACTTGCAGATGTGTATATTTTCCGTTGATTAAGCTCAGACACTTCTGTTGTCAAGTTCTTGACGAGGTGAGTGAGGGTTCCAATATCATGTTATTCTTTGTCTCTACCCTTTCTTTCCATTTCTTGGGATTTCTTGCTCACATATTTGGAATCCTTTTCTGATTCATCATCCTTTATGACTCCAATCGTGCATAGGTCTTTCTGTACAACAATAGCCTCTTCACAGTTTTCCAAAATTGTTGGTTTCACAGCTCACTTAACAAACTGCGCAATGTTGGTCGACAATGCGGACGTGTAGTAATCAATAACGATGGAGTCATGAGGTTTGGTGTCTACCACAAAGTTGTTCAATATGCATGTAAACCTCTGTTTTAAGTCTTTTACCTTTTCTTTCCCCTCCATCTTTAGGCTTCCCAATTCTTTGAGTAACATAGTTGGGGTCTTTTCATCAACAAACTTTTCAAGGAACATGCATTTGAATGCACCCCAGTTCTGTATGGAGTTTGGTGGAAGGCTGTGATACCATGTAGCTGCATGATCATCTAAGGTACATGGAAAGAATCTACAAGCTATGTTGTCATGTCTTACCTCAAAGGTCTACAACTACTGGTAGAATTTATCCAAATGGTCTTCTGCATTCACCATGCTGTCGGGGTTGAACTTGATGTTCACTCTCTTGACTCACTTCAACATCTTGTGTAGAAAAATTGAGGGAGCCAATGGTCCCTGAGTCATCCATTCCATATTTGGGTTAGCCATATCTTCTTCTTCTTCGCCCTCCTCCTCTCTTTCAGAATCTGATGGTTCTGGCTCTGAGTCAGTTGGTTCATCTCCACCTCCACCTCCTCTTCTGCCTTCCCCTCTACCTCCTGTTCTAGAGTCTGATCCCAAGATCAAAAGGGTGTCTCGTTCACGTTATCAGAAGATAGGAGGTTCCTCTCCATCTTCAATAGATTCTTCTAGACCTTCAAGTGTGGCAAGAACTGCTTCTTCCATTGATGATACAACAACCCTTGTGGGAGTGGATTTTGGCTTTCTTGATGTGTATGGGAGATGTTGTATGTCTAGGATTAGTCTGAATGATTTCATGAACTATCGAGTGATGGGATGGACGGAGCGAAGTTGATGATATAGAATCTCATGCTCAGTCCTCGGAGGTGAGAAGTAACCAATTGCAGAGTCACATGTAGGTGAGAGGGAGTGCAAGTTACTGCCTTGACCAGATGGTTGACGAGTGAGTGCGAGAGGACCCACCAACATTAAGGGGATCACACCGATATGAAGTCCCAACTATACCTCACACCGTTTAGTGTGGGAGTCCCATCTGGTATGATGGCCCGATTGCCATTATCTTAAATATTTGCCTCAACTCTTGCTTTTCAACACAAGAGAGTGGTCTTGTTTGTCTTTTGAGAAGTGAGGTTTGCGTGCCTGGTGATTGTAAGTGTCTCTTATGTCAATGGTTCTTTCACCGTATAGGGAGAGGGTGGGAGTGAGTCCCAAGTCGTTTGGGAGAAGTCCCAACTCTTCTAGGAACACACAACACAACAAGACATGCATAGCTTCCAGCGAAACAGTTCACATAGATGCGATAGTCCCAATATGCAAGGGAAGATAACACATATAACACTCATCAGATTAATCCTCAAAAGTACAACAGTTGTTGTAGAAAGTTTTATGTGAAAGTTTTGTCTGATGTATAGGAAAGTAGTCTGCACGGGCGAGACAACATTAAAAACATTTACAACACATTTTCATTGATAGATATGTATTACAAAAGTGAATTAGTTCAAGTGTTAAACATGGGTTAAAGCAACATTCATTACAAGTGTTAAAGATTAGTCTTACAAAAGTTACAATACATGTGTGAAAACGTGCTGGCCTGTGAGCAAGATTTTGAATTAAGCGAAAGTTCCAAGACACATCGTTACACCATACATCACCAACCCCGCGTGCAGGATGTTGGAGCCACTACTTACTCCTCAAAGAAAATATTACAGGCTCTCAAGGCTATGCGGGAGGAGTTTAGGTGAAAAGTCACTTGAATGTACAAATGAGGGGGTATTTATAGCCAAGGGTGAAACTGACCCTTGTGGTTGTTCAACTACCCTCATCACTGTTTCACTTACATGGCTTTTCGACTTTACATTACTCTTCATATAACAAGTGG
>APFE030056222.1:0-13014 GCA_000404065.3 Pinus taeda | reverse complement strand
TGGTAGAACACTTTTTGATATTTTTAAGTCCATATAGATTGTCATTCCAATAGGTTGATACCAATATTTAAAAAGAGGGAAGTGGCTAGCTATTAAAATATTACTAACACATTATCCAAAACATAAACCTAAAATAATGTAGAACAATGTGTACCAAGTCCATCAACTTTTACATGATTAGCCACAACCACATAAAAAAATATCTAAATTTGTAGCACAGTGATAATCTCACTCTCACTCACAATCATTACAAATCTAAAATATATCTAAAATAATTCTTCTATTCCAAAAACCTATTGGTTTAGGTTAGGGAACCCTATGACAAGTAGGACTAAATTAGTGAAAGTAGTATTGGGTATACCAATTTTTTATGGGGGATTTTGAAATTTTTTGGGAGGGCCTCAAAATATTATTTTTCCTTGTAACTTCATGATTTAAAGAAAATATTACTACATTTCTAAAAAATTACTAGAAGTCTAACCAATAATTGTGGGAAGGAGAAATGAGAATGCCACAACTATATTTGCTATTATGTGGTGGTATGATTTCAAGTTCTTGATCTTCCTATTATGTGCTTCTTATGTCCACTCTCGGTCCCTTCTACTACCACTTGAGAAATTCATGGATTGAATTCCATTAAAATCTATTCCATTATAGACTCTCTAAGCCATAGGAAAAAATTAGCCCTAGATGCGTCATGGATTTCATAGCAAATTGTATGCAACCATAGTAACAAAAATAAAAAACATAATCCTCAATAATGTGAACATGATGGATAAACCTCTAATTAGAATGAAAAATATGATCACACAAACAATATCAAATTTCAGTAATGAGCAAGCTAGTTTAGTCTTTTGGCATGGAGGGGCAGTAGGCATCAATGAGGCTTGACATAGTCTTCTTTGTCATGATTGAGAGACATCCTAACATTTTGAAAAGAAAACACAATGGTGAGAGAAGAAGAGGATGGCATTTTAGTTGTAGAAAATAATTGAGCTTCCAAATTTGACATCCATAATAATTGATGAAAGGATTTATGGTGGGTTTTAATGGGCTCATACACCTAGGCTGCACAAAACTAAGATGGGTAGGATGAGTAAACTAAACCCCTAATCCAATTCAATATTCAACCAAATTCTTAACCCCATCATCATTTTAATTCCACAATAAAAAGAAGAAAATAAAATGAAAAGGTGAATTAGGATTCAACACAAGGCTTATAGGAATAAATGGTGGGTAAGCCTCGAATGCTCACTCAATAAAATCAGTGGATAGGGCAACAAAAACATCCATTGAAGACATCTACTTTTATAACATGAAAATATTTACTACATGAAGTAATTATTATAATTTGGTATCTTAGGCTCTACTTTAAGAAAACAATAATCAAAAGAAAAGTTGAGGACATTAAAACACTTTTACCTCTATGTAAGATAATCATATCACCATTATGCACCCAAACACCTCAGATTATAAAAGTGGGTGTATGAAGAGTCTTCCACTAAGAGATGGTTTAATTTCTCTTGTCATTTTAGATACCATAATGTTGTGAAAGCCATTGCCAAATTTGACTTAGAAACAAATATGATGCTCTCATTACCATAGCCAAAATTAATTTTCTCTTGTTTGCAATAGCTGTCCATTGAAAGAATATCTTTTCAATGAAAGATATAACTTCTAGAGGAACAAAAAATAAATTAATGAACCAATTACAAAAATAGAGTAACATGTAGCTGGCATTGTGTCAACATGTTTACATTGTTTATAGAAATGGTTAATTTTGTTACTTTTAGTTTTGTGTTTTATATGACATGTTTTACTCTACAATTTCGTTGTGAGTAGGTTGGCACAATAAACATGGGTAGATGCCCCACTTCAAATTACATTGTCTCCATCTTTGAATAACAACTGAAAGATTTTGTACATTGAATCCAAAATTAAGAAAAAAGATAATTTCAATTTGAATTCCCATCTAAAAAGTATCAGTTTAGAGATAAATTTGAATCATCCCTTATGAGCATAGAAATGAGTAAAACAATCTCCAATTTATCGTTGCTACTCAAAATATTAACTCAAGTCCCTGAATTTCCTAAAGGACTTCCCCTCTTTCTAACACTCATAAGTGAGTTGGCAATAGGGTTGTTTAAGTTATTATTGAAAAAACTAATAGCAATGATAGTCAATGTGTTGAGACTTTTGGGAACCAATTCAAAGAGCTTATTATTTGGAAGAGTCAAAGAAGTGAAGTGATCCCAAAGTGTTGAGAATGGCTCCATCTAGATGGTTTCTAGAATGAATCCCTCCATCTTATCTTTCCTTCAAATTTGAAGTGCATTCAATAGAATCAACTTTTTGATTTATTTTGATAATTGACCTAAAAAATTTTGTTATATGCTACAATTATAGGGAAAATAAAATCTCTAGAACCAAGTTGTTTGAAATTAGTTGTTTTGAATGGGGAACCACTACAGATTATTTCTCTGATTTCACCCACAAAATATTTGAAGAGTAGAGCAGCAATATTGACATTAGGTAGACCAAAGATTCCTTGAGCATTCTACTATCCAGATTCTATAGACTCTCAAGGGTTGACTTTTGTCAAGTGTTGCTATTAATTGTTTAGATTATACATTGGCAAGGCCCATATGGGAGAGGCATTTCTCAAGTGAAAAAAATTGGGAATAAGAAAGTACTCCATGTTTCCTCCTTAGTAGGTTTTTCATTCATTCACATATCGAAGTTGATGAGACTACATGTTGAAAACACTATTTTAGAAAGGATAGCCTGTGGTAAAATTTAACTTTTCACTAAACTTAAAATCATACTCATATCACTAGCACATTGCAATATAAACTTATCACATTACATGTGTATGACTGTTGCAAAGCCATTCATTGAATTCCAATTCCATGACCAGTGCCAATGCTTTGGTACATAAAGTTGATATTGATGAGCATAACTTACCACAATTAAAATGTTTTATGAAGAAAGAATGAATATATAACCTATACTAGAATGATAAATTAAATGGCTTTGAAATATTTTCTACCAAAAAAATGAATAGATAACACATACCAGAATTATAAACTAAATAGCTTTGAAAAAAAACCAAAAAAATGGTAATAATAGCGGTGATGCAAGTTCTCTTAGAGTATTGGTATTCTAGTAACAAAAATAATTCATCCACATCCATTAAGATATCTTAACGGAGTAACCATATTGCAACAGATGTCATACAGGACAATATGAGAATTCAACTCAACAGCCATTCCCATCCATGTAATGTTCTCCACCCAGCCCCGACTAAACCCTGAACATCCACGAAGAGGAATTTAACATAGGCCAACAATTTTGATACAGGACAATATTATAACTTAACTAGAAATCCCAGCCATGCAAATTTCTGTCTCCTGTATTTATAGTTTGCTACCAGTTTGAAAATTTGAATTATTTGTAGCCCAAGCCAAATGCGAGCCCTCCAAAAATTCTCGAAGGCCAACGCGTAGCCGAGGCCAACGGCGGGGGTTGGAAATAGTTTTCAACCAGCAATTGGAAATAGTTTTCAACCAGCAATTGACGCGCCTCGGTTTTACCTCACTAGCTGCGTCATTGCCCCCAGCGCAAAGATGGCTACGTATCATTTGTTCCTCTACTTTATACTGTTTTTTGTATTTTTTTTTGAATTGTGAGATGTGGGAAAATACAATATATTTGAAGTTGATAAACGGAATGTTTTGGATGACTACAATGTTTAAAGAGCAGATGAGATATGGATTTTTTTGAATGATATGTGAATAATTAATTAATAATATATATGAAAGTTTTATTTGTCTATATTTATGTGAAGTAGTTGGTAGTTATGCATTATTTTAAAAATTAAAGATATGAATGAGCTTTAAAAACAAGATTATGTTGAGTTAATTATATATAGATATTAAAGTATAAAAAAAAGGATGATTTTTATATATTAAGACTTTTTAGTGGTTAAGTAGTACAATTCAATCAAGAGTTAAAAAATATTCGGTCAATCTGAATAAGTAGGTTAAAGCCCACAAACTTTGGAGAAGATGTTTTTCACTTTCACATGCACTATCACTAACGGTCATTGAGCTGTGCCATATTAAAAGAGAAACTAATTTCTCACCAATGTTTTAATAAATTCATGTTACTTGTAAACATTCAATGACAAAATGTTGATAGCTTAGGTATCAATTGACATTAAATACCCCTCCAACTAAAATACTATCCCTTGCTATAAGAAATCAATCTACCCTAATCATCGATATTTATTTATTTCATATATTAAAAATATTAAAAATACTCAAGATTGAAACTATAAGGCCTTGCAATTGTTTATTAACTAGTGTGTAAATATAAGATAAACTACAATTCTATAATCTTTTATATATCAATCCTAATAAAATAGGAATTCATGAAAAATGTTTAGTAGTTTAAAATAAAAACACACTGAGATTTAGAGTGTTGCATCACATACTAAGTACTCGTTTCAATTCAATTTCTATATATGGTTTAATTTTTCCAACAAAATTGTTGGGGACTAACGTCTAGCCTAATCTTTTTCTCAAGGATGCCATTTAGTTGGACTCTATCACATGAAATTAAGTACTACCAAATGGGTTAATACTCCTGCAACCTCATTAGTGAAACATGACACCATAAAAGACTCTCATAAAATCATATATTTGTTCCTTCTTAGATATAGATAAGCTTACAATGAGTGTTTGAAATAAATACTTGTGAGTATTGCAAGTAGTTGCCAAGTAGTTAGAGATCATAGGTTCTATTTTTGTGTATTGGTAATCTGAAATCAATATACCCTAACCATGGCTATTTATTTATTTCATTTTTTAAAAATAATCAAACTACTCAAGTTTGAATATTTTTCAAAATTAAGAAAAATAAACTCAAAATTATTAAAAAAAATATGGCCAAACAATACTCCAAGTATTAAAAAATATCACAACAAAAAACAATCCAAAAAGGTATTAAAAAATTCATAAATCCTTACAACATCAATAAAAAAAATTGGGATTTGATCTTGTTGTTCTATGAAATATTTTAGAATTAAAGAAACAACTATTCAAAATTTCTTGGTAGAACACTTTTTGATATTTTTAAGTTCCACATGGATTCTCATTCCAATAGGTTGATACCACTATTTAAAAGGAGTGAAGTGGCTAGCTATTAAAATATTACTAACACATTATCCAAAACATAAACCTAAAATAATGTAGAACAATGTGTACCAAGTCCATCAACTTTTACATGATTAGCCACAACCACATAAAAAATTATCTAATTTACATGATTAGCCACAACCACATAAAAAATTATCTAAATTTGTAGCACAGTGATAATCTCACTCTCACTCACAATGATTACAAATCTAAAATATATATAAAAGAATTCTTCTATTCCAAAAACCTATTGGTATAGGTTAGAGAACCCTATGATTCAAATTTATCTCTAAAATGATACTTTTTAGATGGGAATTCAAATTGAAATTATCTTTTTTCTTAATTTTGGATTCAATGTACAAAATCTTTAAGTTGTTATTCAAAGATGGAGACAATGTAATTTGAAGTGGGGCATCTACCCATGTTTATTGTGCCAACCTACTCACAACGAAATTGTAGAGTAAAACATGTCATATAAAACACAAAACTAAAAGTAACAAAATTAACCATTTCTATAAACAATGTAAACATGTTGACACAATGCCAGCTACATGTTACTCTATTTTTGTAATTGGTTCATTAATTTATTTTTTGTTCCTCTAGAAGTTATATCTTTCATTGAAAAGATATTCTTTCAATGGAGAGCTATTGCAAACAAGAGAAAATTAATTTTGGCTATGGTAATGAGAGCATCATATTTGTTTCTAAGTCAAATTTGGCAATGGCTTTCACAACATTATGGTATCTAAAATGACAAGAGAAATTTAACCATCTCTTAGTGGAAGACTCTTCATACACCCACTTTTATAATCTGAGGTGTTTGGGTGCATAATGGTGATATGATTATCTTACATAGAGGTAAAAGTGCTTTAATGTCCTCAACTTTTCTTTTGATTATTGTTTTCTTAAAGTAGAGCCTAAGATACCAAATTATAATAATTACTTCATGTAGTAAATATTTTCATGTTATAAAAGTAGATGTCTTCAATGGATGTTTTTGTTGCCCTATCCACTGATTTTATTGAGTGAGCATTCGAGGCTTACCCACCATTTATTCCTATAAGCCTTGTGTTGAATCCTAATTCACCTTTTCATTTTATTTTCTTCTTTTTATTGTGGAATTAAAATGATGATGGGGTTAAGACTTTGGTTGAATATTGAATTGGATTAGGGGTTTAGTTTACTCATCCTACCCATCTTCGTTTTGTGCAGCCTAGGTGTATGAGCCCATTAAAAACCACCATAAATCCTTTCATCAATTATTATGGATGTCAAATTTGGAAGCTCAATTATTTTCTACAACTAAAATGCCATCCTCTTCTTCTCTCACCATTGTGTTTTCTTTTCAAAATGTTAGGATGTCTCTCAATCATGAGAGAGAAGACTATGTCAAGCCTCATTGATGCCTACTGCCCGTCCATGCCAAAAGACTAAACTAGCTTGCTCATTACTGAAATTTGATATTGTTTGTGTGATCATATTTTTCATTCTAATTAGAGGTTTCTCCATCATGTTCACATTATTGAGGATTATGTTTTTTATTTTTGTTACTATGGTTGCATACAATTTGCTATGAAATCCATGACGCATCTAGGGCTAATTTTTTCCTATGGCTTAGAGAGTCTATAATGGAATAGATTTTAATGGAATTCAATCCATGAATTTCTCAAGTGGTAGTAGAAGGGACCGAGAGTGGACATAAGAAGCACATAATAGGAAGATCAAGAACTTGAAATCATACCACCACATAATAGCAAATATAGTTGTGGCATTCTCATTTCTCCTTCCCACAATTATTGGTTAGACTTCTAGTAATTTTTTAGAAATGTAGTAATATTTTCTTTAAATCATGAAGTTACAAGGAAAAATAATATTTTGAGGCCCTCCCAAAAAATTTCAAAATCCCCCATAAAAAATTGGTATACCCAATACTACTTTCACTAATTTAGTCCTACTTGTCATAGGGTTCCCTAACCTAAACCAATAGGTTTTTGGAATAGAAGAATTATTTTAGATATATTTTAGATTTGTAATGATTGTGAGTGAGAGTGAGATTATCACTGTGCTACAAATTTAGATATTTTTTTATGTGGTTGTGGCTAATCATGTAAAAGTTGATGGACTTGGTACACATTGTTCTACATTATTTTAGGTTTATGTTTTGGATAATGTGTTAGTAATATTTTAATAGCTAGCCACTTCCCTCTTTTTAAATATTGGTATCAACCTATTGGAATGACAATCTATATGGACTTAAAAATATCAAAAAGTGTTCTACCAAGAATTTTTGAATAGTTGTTTCTTTAACTCTAAAATATTACATACAACACCAACATCAAATCCCAATTTTTTCTATTGATGTTGCAAGGCTTTTAAATTTCTTTATACCTCTTTGGATTGCTTTTTCTTGTGATATTTTTTAATACCTTTGAGTATTGTTTGGGCATATTTTTTTCAAATAATGTTGAGTTTGTTTTTCTTAAATTTGGAAAATATTCAAACTTGAGTAGTTTGATTATTTTTAATATATGAAATAAATAAATAGCCATGGTTAGCGTAGATTGATTTACAATTACCAATATACAAAAATAGAACCTATGATCTCTAACTACTTCCAATACTCAGAAGGATTTATTTCAAACACACATTGTAAGCTTATGTATATCTAAGAATGAACAAAGATATGATTTTATGAGAGTATTTGATGACTTAATAGGAGTATTAAGCCATTTGGTAGTACTTATATTCATGTGATCGAAGTCCAACTAAATGGCATGTTTGAGAAAATGATGAGGCTTGATGTTAGTCTACAACAATTTTGTTCGAACAATTACAGCATGTGTAGAACTTCAATTGAAAAAAGTACCTAGTATGTCTTGCAACACTCTTAATCTCAATGTGTTTTTATTTTAAACTATTAGACATTTTTTGGTGAATTCCTATTTTTTCTAGGATTGATATATAAAAGACTATAAAATTGTAGTTCATCTAATTTTTACTCACTAGTTAATAAACAATTGCTACCTCTCATAGTTTCAATAATAAACCCTTCTTAGGGACCCTATTATCATTAGAAAACTTTGATACACAAAGGGATTGAGTTGACTAGTATTCATGATGTAGTCTAAGTTTAAATCACAATAATCAAATATTCTTGTCATGTTCTTTGCTTCAAGAGTGTCACCCTTCCATGCACAAGAAACTAAACCCACATTGGTAACCTTGTAAATCATTAGGATTGGATCCATACCTTCACACAAGATTTAGTTTTTATAGTAGATGGAAAGAAAAAAAAATTGTTCTTAACATATTTCTCTTCATTACATGACCCTTGAGTTATTTTTTAATTCACATTTGAGCAATTTAGGTGATATCATAATATATTAGGAGCTGGAATATTTGGTATTTTTATGAAGGGACTATGTAAGGTTTAACATTTACACTCTATAATACATAAGCATCAATTAGGCTGACAATAATTACTCTTGTTCATAACATTTCTTTTAATTTTTTTTCTATACTTGTACAATTATTTAGTAATGCAATGGGAACTTTTTTTGGAGCATTGTAACATATCACTAGCTATTTTTGCATTATGATTATCCTAAAGAAGAGTTTTCTCCAATGTCAATGAACTATAATTATTTGTGCATTATGTTTAGTAAAATAGAGTTCTATTTTACTAAAATAGTTATCAAAATAAATCAAAAAGTTGATTCTATTGAATGCACTTCAAATTTTGAAGGAAGGATAAGATCCAGGGATTCATTCTAGAAACCATCTAGATGGAGCCATTCTCAACACATTGGGATCTCTTCACTTCTTTGACTCTTTCAAATAGTGATCTCTTTGAATTGGTTCCCAAAAGTCTCAACACATTGACTCTCATTGCTATTAGTTTTTTCAATAATAACTTAAACAACCCTATTGCCAAATCACTTGAGTGTTAGAAAGAGGGGAAGTCTTTTAGGAAATTCAATGCCTTGAGTTAATATTTTGAGTAGCAATGATAAATTGGAGATTTTTCTGCTTGTTTCTATGCTCATAAGGAATGATTCATATTTATCTCTAGAATGATACTTTTTAGAAGGGATTTTTGTCATCATAAAATTATCATTGAAATTATCTTTTTCTTAATTTTGGATTCAATATAAAAGAGCTTTCAATTGTTATTCAAAGATGGAGACAATGTAATTGGAAGTGGGGCATCTACCCATGTTTATTGTACCAACCTACTCAGAATGAAATTGTGGAGAAAAACATCTCTTATAAAACTCAAAACTAAAAGTAACAAAATTAACCATGACTATAAACAATGTAAACATGTTGACAATAAATATTTAGTTAAGCCCATTATAAGCTTTTTCAAAGTCGTTATTTAGGAAAGAATTCTATTTTCCAAAGTTAAGAATATCATATTCAAAATAAGTGTCTCTATTTGACTCATAGGTTATTTATGAGATTTATAAGGGTAGGAATTGCCAACTGCACTTAAGGTTGACAGAATGTGAGCTACATGTTATTCTATTTTTGCCATTGGTTCATTAATTTAACTTTTTTTGTTTCCCTTGAAGTTATTTCTTTCATTGAAAAAATATTCTTTGAGATGGAGAGTTGTTGCAACCAAGAGAAAATTAATTTTGGCTATGGTAATGATATTATCGTATTTGTTTCAAATTTGACTATGACTTTCACAACATTATGGTATCTAAAATTACAAGAGAAATTTAACCATCTCTAAGTGGAAGACTCTTCATACACCCACTTTTATAATTTTGAGGTGTTTGGGTGCATAATGGTGATAAAAATAAAAGTAACAAATTTAACCATGTCTATAAACAATGTAAACATGTTGAGAATAAATGTTTATTCAATCAGATTATAAGCTTCGCCAAAGCCATTATTTAGGAAGGAATTCTATTTGGTATGATCTTTTGTCCACTCCATAGCTTCCTAATTTAAAAATATGATATTCAAAATAAGTGTCTCTATTTCACTTGTAGGTTATTTATGAGATTTATAAGGGTAGGAATTGCCAACTCCACTTATGGTCGACACAATGTCGTCTACATGTTATTCTATTTTTCCATTGGTTCATTACTTTCATTTTTTTGTTCCTCTAAAAGTTATATCTTTCAAAAATCCATTGGTTCATTACTTTCATTTTTTTGTTCCTCTAAAAGTTATATCTTTCAAAAATATTCATTCAGATCGAGAGTTGTTGCAACCTAGAGAAAAGTAATTTTGATTATGGTAATGAGAGCATTATATTTTTTTCTAAGTCATGTCTAGCCATGACTTTCAAGACATTACGGTATCTAAAATAATGAGAGAAATTTAATCACCTCTTACACGTAGACTCTTCATATGCGGATTTTTGTAATTTGAGGTGGTTGGGTGCATAACTGAGATATGCTTATCTTACATGGACCAAAAAGTCTTTTAATGTCATCATATTTTATTTTGATTCTTGTTTTCTTAAAGTAGAGCCTAAGATACCGAATTATAATAATTACTTATTGTAGTAAGGATTTTTATGTTATAAAAGTGGATGTGTTCAAATGAATGTTTTTGTTGGCCTATCCATTCATTTTGTTCAACTACAGGCTTACACCCTATTCATTCATACCCACCATTTATTCCTATTAGCCTTGTGTTGAAACCTAATTTACCTTTTCATTTTATTTTATTCTTTTTCTTGTGGGGTTAAGACTTTAGTGGAATATTCAATTGGCTTAGGGGTTTAGTTTACTCATTCTACACATAGTAGTTTGGTGGGGGTTCAGACTTTAGTGGAATATTGAATTGGCTTAGGGGTTTAGTTTACTCATTCTACACATAGAAGTTTGGTGGAGCCTCCCTGTATGAGCCCATTAAGAAGCTCAAATTGGGAAGCTCAATTATTTTTTATAGCTAAAATGCCATCCTCTTCTGCTCTCACCATTGTGTTTTCTTTTCAAAATGTTAGGATCTCTCTCGATCATGAGAGAGAAGGCTATGTCAAGCCTCATTGATGCCTACTGCCCCTCCATGCCAAAAGACTAAACTAGCTTGTTCATTACTGCAATTTGATATTGTTTGTGTAATCATGTGTTTCATTATAATTAGGGGATTCTTGATCATGTTCACATTATTGAGGATTATGTTTGTTATATTGTTTCAAACAATTTTCTATGAAATCCATGACACTTCTAGGGCTCATTTTTGTGTGTGGCTTTCTAGAGTCTATAATGGAATAGATTTTAATGGATTCAATCCATGAATGTCTCATGTGGTAGTTGAGGGGATAGACAGTGGCAATGAGAAACACATAATAGGAAGATCAAGAACTTGAAATCATACCACCACATGATCACAAATACAATTGTGGCATTCTCATTTCTCCTTCTCACAATTATTGGTCAGACTTCTAGTAATTTTTTAGTCATGTAGTAATATTTTCTTTAAATCATGAAGTTGCAAGGAAAAATAATATTTTGACACCCTCCCAAACCATTTGAAAATCCCCCATGAAAAATTGATATACCCAATACTACTTCCACTTATTTAGCCCTACCTGTCATAGGGTTCCCCAACCTAAACCAATAGGTTTTTGGCATAGAAGAATTCTTTTAGATATATTTTAGATTTGTAATGATTGTGACTGAGAGCTCATTTATCACTATGCTACAAATTTAGATATTTTTTTAATATATTCAATATTGAGTAGTTTGATTATTTTTAATATATGAAACAAATAAATAGCCATGGTTAGGGTAGATTGATTTCTTATAGCTAGGGATTGTATTTTATGTAACTAGTGCCAATACACAAAAATAGATCCTATGATCTCTAACTATTTGGCAACTACTTGCAATACTCACGAGGATTTTTTTCAAACCCTCATTGTAAGCTTATCTATATCTAATAATGAACAAAGATATGATTTTACCTGAGTCTTTTATGGTGTCATGTTTCACTAATGAAGTTGTAGGAGTATTAAGCCATTTGGTAGTACTTAATTTCATGTGATATAAGTCCAACTATATGGTGTCTTTGAGAGAAGGATGAGGCTTGATGTTAGTCCCCAATAATTTTTTTGGAACAATTACACCATTTCTAGAACTTGAATTGAAACAAGTACATAGTATGTGTTGCAACATTCGTAATGTCAATGTGTTTTTATTTTAAACTACTAAACATTTTTCATGAATTCCTATTTGTGTAGGATTGATATATAAAAGATTATAGAATTGTAGTTTATCTCATTTTTACTCACTAGTTAATAAACAATTGCAACCCCTTATACTTTCAATCTTTAGTATTTTGATTATTTTTAATCTATGAAATAAATAAATCCCCATGGTTAGGGATAGTATTTTATGTAACTAGTGCCAATACACAAAAATAGATCCTATGATCTCTAACTATTTGGCAACTACATGCAATATTCACAAGGATTTATTTCAAACCCTCATTGTAAGCTTAGCTATATCTAAGAATGAAGGAACATATGATTTTATGAGAGTGTTTTATGGTGTCATGTTTCCCTAATGAGGTTGCAGGAGTGTTTTTCCATTTGGTAGTACTTAATTTCATGTGATAGAGTCCAACTAAATGGCATGTTTGAGAAAAGGATGAGGCTTCATGTTAGACCCCAAAAATTTTGTTGGAACAATTACACCCTATCTAGAACTTGAATTGCAACTAGTACCTAGAATGTGTTGCAACACTCTAAATCTCAATGTGTTTTTATTTTAAACTACTAAACATTTTTCAAGAATTCTTATTTTTCTAGGATTGATATATAGAAGATTATAGAATTGTAGTTTATCTC